>AWOL01S0046965.1:27885-38711 GCA_000715115.1 Nicotiana otophora | reverse complement strand
AAAAGTAATTTTTATTATTCATTACAGTAGGTTTAATATGTGTCGGAATAATTGATTCCAATTTTTGTGAATTATATTCCCTACCGGTATGAGGGTTCGTTATGTGTTATGAAAAATATTTACGAAATTTATTGTAAAGAAGAAAGTAATGAAATTGAAATTTTCAGTTGGCACAATGTGCAAAATACTTGTGATTTGGAGTTGAGGACGAGATCCTCGCATTTTATACGTGATGTGAAATGTTTAAACCGGGCTGCAAGCCACGATGGAAGTTATGTAAGGACGAGGTCCTTGTGGTGAAATATTTATGAGTTTAAAAAACAATTTTACTTTTGTGAAATTTAATTGTACAATAGTATCAATAGGGAGTCATACCTGTTAGGCTTAATTGATAATTCTTGTATATCTTTCAGCGCATATTTAGCCATTTTGGTGTTGTAATCATTTAGTTTTAACCTATGAGATGACTAACGGGGTAGCGTTAAATGTGACTCATTAATCCAAGTAAGCAATCATGAGGTCTTCATGCCTCACATTCTGTTGTAAGTGTTGTGAAAATTCGAAATGAGGTGGTGGTTAATATGAGATTAATTGATGATGCTGGAATTAATTATGAGCAGCTTTTAAGACCATAGATGTGGTGATGAGCAAACATATGATGTGCTTCATGTCCTGATATCATTATGATAATGTAGTGTTTGTAACGCTGAGATTATGTTGTTGATATATACATTGTGGATGTGTTGTTAGGAGTTATTTTGGTGTTACTCTGGTAGGTGGATAGGCCCAATTACAGGGGAGACTCTACCGGAATTTCTGAAAAAATTGGGAGTTAGTAAAATTTGAAGGATTGAGATTTGCAAAGGAAGAGATAAGTTATGTTATATGTTTGAGGGCGAATGACCCTAAGCGGGGAAGAATGAAACACCCCAAAAATATTTTAAAGTACTTCAACACTATCAAGAAAAATGATGTGTATGTAGGCATGAGTTGCTATAGCCAGTTGAGACTAATACCGTGCGTTGTTGTGAAAGAAAAATCAAACCTTTTGAAATGTTGGAGTGTAAGAAATTGATCTTAAAGTTTACAAATATGGATAAAAGAAATAATCTCAAATGAGATGATGTTGTAGGGCTTATCTCAAATGCAGTAGCGTGGAATCAACCGTGAGTATATGTGTAAAAGTAAAATCATCAATTTAATAACCTTAGAATAATTCTTAGAACGTTCAAGGACGAACGTTTGTTTAAGAGGTGGAGAATGTAATGACGCGACTTGTCGTTTAAGAATTAACGTCCCGTTCAGTGACTTAAGGTCTCGAGAAGCTTCGCAATATGTATTATGACCCATGGGTGTGGTAGAGTTTGATTTATTGAAAATTCGAAATTAAATTAAACGAACAATCCTTATTTAGAAGCATAAATAGAAAGAGTTAACCAGAGCGTTGACTTTTGAGTAAACGATCTCGGATTCAAATTCTCATGGTTCCAATAGCTCTGTATAGTGATTTTGGACGTAGGAGCGTGTCTGGAAAATTATTTGGAAGTCCGTAGTGGAATTTGGCTTGAAATGGCAAAAATAGAATTTTTGGGAAGTTTGACCGGGGAGTTGACCTTTTGATATCGGGGTCGGAATCCAGTTTTGAAAATTTGTATAGGTCCGTTATGTCATTTATGACTTGTGTGCAAAATGTGAGATCAATCGGACGTGATTTGATAGGTTTCGGCATTAAATGTAGAAGTTGGAATTTCTTAGATTCATTAAGCTTGAATTGGGGTATGATTCGTGGTTCTAGCATTGTTCGATGTAATTTGAAGTTTTGACTAAGTTCGTATGATGTTTTAGGATTTGTTGGTATGATTTGACGGGTCCTGAGGGTCTTCGGTGTATTTTTGGATCATTGGTTGAAAGACTAGTAAAGTTAAGAAATTTGGGAGTTTGACAATGGTCAATATTGGGTCAAGACGACCTCCTTTCAGTGTTTTGAGTGCGTGAGCAGGTCCGTAGAATGCTTTATGATTGAAATTCATATATGGTTTGTGTCCGGGAGGTTCTGGATGACTTTCAGGGTAGTTACAGATCATTTCGGAGAAGTTTGAGTTTGCTAGTTTCTGGTGAAACACTGTTCATTCGCAATTGCGAACCATTTATGGAAATTGCGAAAACATTGTTCATTCGAAATTGCGAACCATTTATGCCAATTGCGAAAACACTGTTCATGTGAGGTACTGTGCATTCACAAATGCGAACCTGGGCAGAAACTTAAGGATTGAAAATCTGTCATTTCTTCATTTTCGATTGGGATTTTTGAACCTCGGTTTTTGGGCGATTTCGAGGATTTCTTCACGACATCGACTGGGGTAAGTGTTATATATCCTAAAGTTATAATATTTCATGAATCTATGATTATATTCATCGTTTAATTCGGATTTAAATGGAAAAAATCAAGATTTTTACAAAATCTTCCAAAAATAAAAATTTAAGATTTGGAGGTCGAGTTTTTATTGGAATTCGATAAAATTGGTATAGTTGAACTCGTATCGGAATGTGAGTTCGTATTTCATGAAAATTATGTCGGGTTCCGAGGGGCGGGCCCCCCGTTGATGTTTGTTGACGTTTTGGAATACAATTTTAAGTCGACGTATTATTATCCAGAATTATTTTCGATGAATTTTAATGAAGTTATACAATTAATTTGGATATATTTGAGATGTAAGGAGGCCAATTCAAGCAAGAAGGATATTTTGGAATATCGGCCTAACTTCAAAAAGGTAAGTGTCTTGCTTTAGCTTGAGTAGGAGAATTACCCCTTAGGCATTGAGTCTTATGTGCCATTTGTGAAATGTGAAAAGCTGTGTACGCGAGGTGATGAGTACGTACTCGGGCTTATACGTGCAAAATTCATTGAAATAAAATCATAAGCATTATTGCGTAGTAAATTGGGAAATTGCGAAAAATTATTAAATCATCTCTTTGCCATGCCTAAATCCTTATTGTTGAATTTATTTTTATATGATAATTTGATGTGATTGTTACTTGAAATATTTATGAAATTTCGTGAGTATTGTTGGTTTAATATTCCTTGAACATTAATTCCAATATGAATCTTCTTATGTAAATAATTAATTTAAGCCAGCTTAAGAATAAGTGTTAATATAATTATCTAAATTTGCATTAATGAAGGTTTTTCTTTATGCTGAGTAATTTCTATCTCAATTGATTGTTTTTGGGTGTTATATGTATTGTGTGGAGCCTTGTTCTATTTGTTGTGAAATTAATTAATTTTGTTACATCTTTGAAATTTGGTTGTGGCCATTGGACAAATTGTGATATGAATTGATTTTGTTATATTGTCGTGTTCATTTCTCATGCAAATTGTTGTGTTGTGTGAGTTACTATCTTAAGGAGATAAGTGTGGCATTTTCCCGTTGATATTATGTGGGTATAAGGGTGGAATTTCACTGTTGTGTTTGTTGGAATATTATATGTGCGGAACGATAAGGGTGGAAATAGGAGCGATAAGGGAGGAAATACGAGCGATAAGAGTGGCTATTGATATTGTCTGGGCGGAGCAATATGGGTGGCCATAGGAGTGATAAGGGTGGCAATAGGAGCGATAAGGGTTGTTATTGTCAGGGACGATATGTGATGAAGCGGGGTTGTGGTGTTGATAATTTGCATGTGATGTTGTGATTTTCTTGTGTTTATTTTTATACCTTGTGCAACTTGTCTTGTTGTTGGTAAATTGATAACAATCTGATTTATGTTGAAATTGAGAGCCTGTGGCTATTGCCAGGCGGATTATAAAAAAATTTAAATGTGGGCACGAGGTGTCGTGACTAAATAATGAGAATATTTGGCACGTGAATTGTCCGTGCATTTGTGATATGAAATGTGGGCGCGAGGTGCTGTGATGAAATGATAATGATAATTGGCACGTAAATTGTCCGTGCAGTTGTGATATGAAATGAGGGCACGAGGTGCCGGAGAAATATGATGATTTAATTATGGGCATGAGATACCGTGAAAATATGAAAATGGGTTGAGACATGCGTTTACGAAAAATATGAAAATGGGCTGAGACCCGTATATTTATAATTATGAAATGAGGTGTCACATGGTGACTTTTTAATTGAAAGAATTATATTCAAAATATTTATTTAGAAGGATTTTTACTTAGAAAGTAATATATGAAAGAATTGTATTTGAAAGATATTTATTTGAGAAAATTATATTTGAAAAGATTTATTGAAAGAATTATATTTGAAAAATAATTATTTGAGAAAATTATATTTGAAAGAGAGTTATCTGGAAGAACTATATGTGAAAGACATTTATTTGAAGGACTTGATTTAATTGGGTGTACTTGTATTTATTAATTGTTGAGTGATATTAGTGGTATTCTTGTTATCTGCTGTGCATATCACTGGTTGTTCCATGTTGTCCTATTGTTATTTGTTTCCTATTATTTTGTATATTATATTGCACAGGTTATTAGACTAGTGAGTGTCTTGACTGTACCTCGTCTCTACTCCATTGAGGTTAGTCTTGATACTTACTGGGTACCGACCGTGGCGTACTCATACTACACTTCTGCACATTTTTGTGCAGAGCCAGTATTGAAGATATCGGACTTGAGCAGAGTTAAAGCGCGATCATAAGGATTCAAGGTAGAGCTGCTTGGTCGTCACAGTCCCTTGAAGTCTTTTCATTTTATTGTACTGTTAATTTGTAATCAAACAGTATTGTATATTCGGTCCTCGTGATCATTCCATGTATACCGGTAGAGTTCGTGACTTAGTAATACCAGTCTTGGGGGGTTGTGTATTGTAATTATTTCCGCTCTTAGATTTTAATTCAAAAAAAGGGCATCAAAATGTAAAAGCAATCGGCTTACCTAGTCTTAGATACTAGGTGTCATCATGATGCCTGTGGTGGAATTTTGGATCGTGACACCTAGCAGCATAGTTGGGCGCTATCACGACCTATTATGGGATTTGGTTCGTGACAGGTTGGTATCAGAACGCTTGGTTGACTTAGGTCTCACGAGCCATGAGCAACTCGAGTAGAGTCTTGCGGATAGGTATGGATATTTTTGTGCTTTATCTTCGAGAGGCTACAAGGTTGTTAGGAGAACTTCCCTTCTTGATTACCTCATCATACGATTTGATTTAATTGAAGCTTATGTTTTCATTCCATTCCTACTCATTCTTATACGATGTTGAGAGCTTGTTATCAATTGGGCATCGAGGAGTTGTAGTGGTGCTACAAATATGGTGAAGGATATTTTTCATTCATATTCCGATGGACTATTATTGACACCTTGTGGAGGGGTGTTCTGTCATTTCAGCCTAGTGTTAGCATTGCCTATAGTTTAATGGCTATGCATAGTGTATTGTGATGTTAATGTGTTGTTATCGCAAAGTGCTGGTATGAATAGTAGGGTGCATATTTATTTGTCGCGGCAGTGAAAGTCCCAAGAGGAGAATTTCTCGATTCATGTTTTAGAGATTCAGTATTTACTTCCAGCGGAGGAGAGGCAATCAGACTATGGATGTTCAGGCTTTGGTTGACGGAGTAGCGAGATTGGATATTTTCGAACTTGGTGGAATTCTTGTTTGTGATGTGGTATCATCATCCTTATTTGAACGCATTTAGGCTCGTCGGTGTGATGGTCTTCATTGGTTAGCCTTCGGGCCAGGGTGTTGTGAAATGGTACCTAAGAAGCGGGTATCAAAGATAATTGTATGTGGAAGCTTCAGGGTTGAATTGGTGTTTCTAGTGTTTATGTCTCGATAAAAATGATCTTTAAGGAAGCTTAGAGTTGGTGGTAATTCATTAGTTTGGATACAACCGAGATGGATTATGATTTTAGGTTGTATTTTAGTAGCGAAAGATGAGGAATGACATGGAGGGTTATGTCTCGTGGTAGATGAGTTGTTCGCAGGTCAAGTGCAAGTAGCAGAGATCGAGTAGTTTGCTTAGGAAGTTTGAATGTGATGGGAAGAGTTTGCTTGGAACGTAGAGGGATGGGAAAGCTTGATAAACGTTTTGGGATGAAACATGACTTTGAGTTTTGGAACGTATTGTTGGACCTTCAATTGATGCTAATGGGATAAACGGACCCTTTCATTTGGCGAATGAGTGTGGACCTAGGAGATAATGGACTTGGTTATGGCTATGCCGTTGGAGGATGTCGGTATGAGTTTACACCGGTGGGATATCTCCTATGAGAAGGTTAGGGGTTGCATGACTCTTGATGAATTTCCTATAAAGAGTTCTGCCTTCTATCCAATGGGATGCATGTAATACGATTGTAAGACCCCATAAAATGTTTCCTAAAAACCCGGATTCTGTGATGCCAAAGCAGGCATAGAAGTAGGCATTTCTGGGGAGTTGAAGGAAAATGATGGGCAGAAGTAGGCATTTCTGCGGCCCGTTCTGCGGCCGTAGAACCACTCTGAGGACCGCAAATTGGTCGCAGAGTGAGGTAGATTTCTGGGGCATTTTTTATGTCCATTTCGCAGCCAATTATGCTACCGCATAACCATTTCACGGCCAATTATGCGACTGCATAACCATTTTGCGAGCCGCACTTTAGTCTCATAGTCATCCTTAGACTTTTGCGGAGGGTGGTTATGTGGCGCATTATGCGACCGCAGAATAGGTCTGCGGGCCGCATAACGGCCGCAGAGTGAAGCAGGCTAGCCCAGTTCCCAGAGCCACCTTTCACGGTCATTTCACGGACCACATAATCATTATGTGGTCGCATATGCGACCGTAGAACCTGTTTCGGAGTTTCATTTTTGGGGTTTTCAAACCTGACCCTATTCCGTTAAAACACATCCCTTAGACCATTTTGAGCTTATTTCTGATATCTTTGGAGTAAGAGAGAGACTCCTAGAGGGAGAAAGTGATCCTCATAAAAACTTTCTCTGCAATTCTTATTTAACCATTGAAGATTATCAAGAGAAGCACCCTAGGTCTTCATCCTAAGATGTAAGATTCTATCACCAAGCTCTTAAATTCGAAATATAACTAGAATGGAAAATTAGTAAGGTAGTTCATGTGGATGGGAGTGCTTACCTTGCATGTATGTATTCTTAAGGTACGTGGAGAGATTATGAGTTAAAGATAGGAAAGAATGGGGTGTGGGATGGTGAAGTCTTTCATAAAAGGGCCATGGAACTTTAATACACACTTAGTGCTTGATAAAATGCTCAAGTGAGCTAGAATCATGATCGTTTTTCTAATTTTTGATTCAATTATTTCTATATTGCTAAAATATATTGAAGTTGCTAATATTCCGAAACATCTTAGAGTTTTAAGAAGCTCAATTGAGGTATGAACGTCCTAGAAATTGCTATCCCGAATGTGCTTGTTTTGAAAATATTTGTGTAATATGTATTCCCATGCTTCCATCATGTTATATCATCGTCTGAAAAAATGTTCAAACTTAGAATATGTGCAAAACAAAATGCCTAGCCTTCGACTAAAGTTTGTTATGCTAAATTGTGTGAAAAGCCTCTATGTGCCTTAGATTATAAATTGCTCACATGTTAAACCAAAAAGTCTTGAATGAAAAACCGTGTTGTTGTTGATGATAATAAAAATGTTGGAATGTGGAAAAGAACCTGAATCATGATATACGGCCTAGCGCCAAGAATAGCTTTATAATTGGTGCCACTCGTGTCATTGTATTGAAAAGATGGAAAAAAAATATGAAGTGAGATGACTGATTAAAAAGGGGTGATGTATCGAATGAGATGGCATAGCCTATATGGCCGAGATTGGATCTTTAATTGCCTATGAAAGCTGCCACTCTTCACAACACCTTTCTATCCCCGGTCTTGCAAATCATCCTTTGCAGGGTTGCATATGTCTCCAATTTGCACCTCATTATACTAAAATCAGATTTTTCATACTTTATTCTTTTTTTCTTATTCCATTAGCACACGTAAATTTGGAACAATCATTGACAGAAAAGTTTAAATATAAACTGCTTAATACGTTGAGAAAATTGTGATATCATATTTTAAAATATTGTACCGTATGATGATAAGATAAGGAATTTTTTTTAAAAATAATTTGTATCTGAATTGATTTTAATTAAAAACATAGCAAGAATAAGTTATTTTTTTTGTTAACAACTTCAAGAATATTTAAATTTTCTACTTTGTCCTTAATGAAATAAGAGAAATTTTCAGAAACTACTATGTTTTAGAGATTATTAGCTTGCTATAGTTACCATTTACTAAATTACTTCCTATAGCTATGTTTTCAGTTGTTATAGATTGTATTCGATGTATTTTTGCTACTGTATTCATGAATATAATAGCAAAACTTGGCGGAAAACAGGGGAGTCCAGCTAAGCAGAGAAAATATTCGACTATATTCGCAAGCTGTATTCGTGAATACAGTAACGAAATTTGCAAAAAACAAAGGTATTCAGTTGTTTAAAAACGGTAAGTGAATCAATTGGCGCGATAGACTCCTAATATAACTTAACAAACTCAATTATAACGCATAAAAATTGTAATTCCAGTTATAAAAAAGATTCTCAACCGAAAAACACCCCCAAAACAGAGCAATCTTCAGAGATTCAATCCATCATTTCTTTTTTTAGTGGTATCTTTACTAAAATATTTTTTAGTGGTATCTTTACAAATAAATTTATACATTAAAATTATATAATTACATTGAATATAGTTAAATACATAAAAATACATTGAATACATGAAGTATAGCAGGTTATCTATAGTGCAAAAATATGTGAATACATTTGCAGATACATTTGAATACATATATACATCTGAATACATAAATTATATTAATTAAAAAAACATATGAATACATACATGGAATACAGCAAGACAGTGAATACAATAAAATACATGGAATATAACGAGATATATTGAAATACAATTGAAAAAAAGATAGTGAATACGATGAAATACATGGAATACAGTGAGATACATTGAAATATAATGAAAAAAAAGGTAACAGACTCTTCAAGTTCCTCAGCCCCAAACTCCGTCCCCAATCCACCGATATCCAGGTCGCCACCATGTGGGACGTCGCTGCCGGTACCGGCGCCCTCTGAGTCGTCCAGGTAGTGAATCTCTCATTTATGCTGTGAAAATTTTGATATCTGCACTTTTGGGGCCTTTATCATCCTTGGAAGGATCAATGGCTTCCCTTATAGCAAATACCGCATTTAGACTTCCAGAGGGAATAAATGGCTTCAGTGGTATAAATTATGCCAACACTGCATCGCCAATGGGGCTTGATCTCGACAATAGTCTGTTAAATCCTCCACCAGTAATTTTCACAAGCTTGGCTAAAAATTTGAGAGAGATAATGGAGATGAATCAGTGGAGAATCTTTGATAGAGAGAATAGGGAAGAGAATGGCGTTGTGACAGAGAGAAATTGAAGAGAGAGAGAGATCATAGAGAGAGAAGTTTACTTCCTATACGGTAATTTTGTGAGAGAAAAAAAAAGAAAGAAGGAGAAAGAAAAATAATACACAGCATATTTAATGGCTTAAAGATAGGAAGTGGCTATAAATAGATATTTTGCTATAAAAAATAAAAGGTAGCTATAGGAGATAATATTTTAAAAGGGTATTTATTTATAATAAATAAGGTATTAACCTTTGCTATAGGAGGTAAAATTGTCATGAAATAATTACAACCACATTAAATATCTACGGTTTATTTTAGATCACAAAATTCAAAGGTTTTATTTCATTCTTAAATATAATACTGAGTCAAACACCACTACATACATTAAGAGTACTTAAATTTAGCTAAGCCAAATACTCTACCCATCTCAAATTATCTGTCATGGTTTTTTAAAATAGTTGTCTTAAATTATTTGTCATTTTAGAAGTTCAAGACTAAATTAATTTTTTTTTCTATTTTACCCTTAATATTTATTATTTTTTAAGACTACAAATATTTCAATTAAGAGTAAATATTAAATAAAGAAAGATTATATCTTAGGAAACAAATAAGGGTAAAACAGTAAAAAATCTTTCATATTTAATATTTTCTTAAGGGATGCGTAAAAAAAATACGACATATAATTTGAGACAAAGGGAGTAAACTCTTGTGCTAAAAGTCAATTATTGACAATTGTTTACAACGAGCATGGACTATAGTAGCCTATGAAATATAATGAATGACATATTACATGTCGTAAATTACAAAGAAAAAAAATACAGTATAAAATTATTACGTAACTATCTCTCTATATATATATATATATATAAATTTTAAAAGATATTATCACTTTTTTATATCTAAATATTATGTTAAGAGTGACATGAAATATTTAGGACCATGATGTTTACCCTAAAATTGGATAACAATTAAATTTGTACGCGATTTTAAAGATACATGGTTTGATTTTAACACAAATAATTAAGAACATTAGATAAATATATTAAAGACAAAATAACCGATCAAACCAATTGTAATGTTATGGCCAAGCGTGAACTAAGATTGAACAATGATTTCGTCCTCGATTGGACCTTCGATTCGAGCCAAGTCGTGAATGAAGAACAGGACAAGTGAACAAGAACTTTATGAGTATCTAAAAGATAGAAAATAAACTTGAATTGCTTTGGTTCGTGTGCTACGGTATGTGTTACAAAAGAAAAAAATTTCCTTCATATAGTAGGAGAGTTTCATCTCTAGTATAAGTCTAAAAAAAGGTAAAAATCTTCCTTTCTCGTTAATTACGGATCCATAACCGATATCGAGCGAGATCCGCGACGTGATATCCGATTAGGTGCGAATATCACGGCCCTCTATCCGTCGT
>AWOL01S0046965.1:5245-24731 GCA_000715115.1 Nicotiana otophora | reverse complement strand
TCACTTTACCACATCCGATGATGAGCACATCGTTCACTTTTCCTGGATCTCGATACGAGGGGTTCTCAACCTCGATTACAATCTCGTGCATCCGTGCCTTTCTTCCGTTTTCTCACCGAAAAATCGGGATAGACATTTACTCCCGATTTTACCCATACACACATGATATATTATGTTACGTTTAGTATTGCTAATTTGCTATACATAATAATATGTCAATTTTAGTTTCTTAAATTTCGTCTTCAATTAGACGCACTAATATTTATTTTTCACAAAAGAAATGGAAAAGTAAAAAAGGCCGGTAAAGATTGTACACATAATCTCCCAATGTACCACAGTTGTACACCCACGCCCTTAAAATTGGCATCTACTGACAGAATTCACTGCTCATGCACTCATCTCCTCAGCAAATAGACTCAATGGCCGACCCCATTTATAGATAGATTGCAGATTTCTAGAGCTAAACGACTCAGCTGCTGCTGACTGTGCCCCGCTGGCGGTGCACTGGCTGAAGACTGAGCATAATACTGGGATGGCCCCGATGACCCTCCCCTAAAAACTGATCTTCCACCACCAAATAAATCTCCAGGGTTGCCCGCGGATTGGGCTTTGTTGGTACCCTCTCGCTCCCTATTGTTCTTCAACTTACAGTCCTTTGTAACTTGAGAAAATGCTACCATTTTCCCATAGTTCATATCTGAATTCAAGGCAGCTATAGCGGCCTCATTGATAACCAAGGGGCTAAGGCCCTGCACAAATCGGCGCACTCTAGCCTCCATAGTAGGCAACATGAGAATGGCATATTTAGACAGACACGCAAACTCCATGTGATACTCCCACACACTCTTACTTCCTTGCTTAAGGTTCTCAAACTCTGTGACACGAGCTGCACTAGTCTTGGCCGGGAAGAAATGGTCCATGAAAGCGTCAGCAAACTCACACCACCTCGCTGGAGGGCTCCCCTCCTCCCACAGCTCGAACCAAGAATATTTCACCCCTTTCAAGTGGTAGGCGGCCAACTCCACTCCGTCCGTCTCAGTAGCGCGCATAACCCGGAGAGTCTTATGCATCTCATCAATTAAGTCCTATGGGTCCTCCTCAGGATTAGCACCCGTGAACACCGTAGGATCCATCTGCAGAAACCTGTTCACCCTACAACTAGTAGAATCCCCTTGTGGGCTAGAAGGTGTGGGTGCAACGTTAGACCTTTGGGCATGAGAAGCCACTATCTGAGTCAGCATCTGAATAGATCCCCATCAGAAATACCAGAACCAGAAGCTAGGGCTGGAGGTGGAACCGGAATATCAGGTGGAGGAACCGTCGCACCCTCAGTAGGTGTAGGGACTGGTGTGGCCTGGCAAGGTGTAGTGGAATCAGGCAGTGAAGCAGTCGGGGGATTATCCTCACCCCTCGGGTATTCACCCGCATCATCAAATAGAGGGTCAACTACCACTCCTGAAGCAGCATTGGCCCCTTGGCCAGTTCTTCCTCTCTTCTTAGGTGCCATATACTGAAAGTTAAAGGAATGCACGAGTTAGAGGAGGAACATTTGCACAATTAGTTTCATCGCACGATCCAGAATATCAAAAAAGGGTATTGTTCCTAAATGTCAAAGTAGCCTCCAACTTATAAATGTGGCCGACAACACACCGATAAGAAGGACTCTACCAGACACGGCTCCGAGATATCCTATGACACTTTCAAACCTTAGGCTCTGATACTAAGTTTGTCATGCCCCAACCTCAGGGAGCGCGACCAACGCTCAACCGAGTGGACCGGTCGAGCAAGCCTGTTAGACACTATCTACCCGACTCACTTATGATCCAGAAAAGGCATGCTCTCATTATTTAGGTAATAGAAAGTCCATACATATATACATTACTAAGTCGTTTCATTTTATTTTGTTACGTCATTGTTAAGTTTCAAAATACATACATTCTTATGACCGAGTGGAACAAGAGCCCAAAATACAACATGATCCGTTGACCTTTCTAACATCCATATACAACCCACATAGTGTATACTGAGCCTCTAATGATACAAAAGAGAGTAAAGATGGAGCTGGCAACAAGGCCCCGACTATACCTCAAAACGTGACCACAATATAAACAAAAGGTACAATACATGAACCCGGAATGAAATGGGGCTCACCGAGTCCGCTGAGAAGAGGATGCCGCACTATTTGCGATCAATACTGTCTGCTATAGAACCACCTACATTCATTTAAAGATGCAGCGCCCCCAGCAAAAGGGATGTTAGTACTGTCGAATAGTACTAGTATGTAAAACTAAAACACTGTCTCAATAGAATGAACAATAATATAGGGGGAAACAATCAAGAATGCAATATGAGCTTTAAATAACACTAAAACATCAAGTTAAGGATCACATAGGTTTTTAAGTCAATTCCCGCATTATTAGGTTGGATGGTTTTTAGTGCCAATAAGCAACAATCCACAATGCCACAATGCTCTTACACGGAGTTCGATCTCAGACTGATCGTCTAGGCCATCTCATCTGAGACATCAACCATATTCACAATTTATCAGGGCAGCAGGGGGCCCCACCATCAAGGCCGGTCAGGAGGGAGATTCCAGCAGCAGCGGAGGCCCCCATGCCCAAGTGTGGGAGGATGCATAAGAGTATCTTCTACGAGGACCTTCCAGTCTATTACATATGCGGAATGAGGGGTCATATTCATAGGGAGTGTCATGTATCCCGCCAGGGTGTGGGCAGGGGCAAAGCACAACCATCCAGTTTTACAGGTGCTATATCTTCAGCACCTCCTCCAGTTCGAGGCACTCCGGCAGCAGCAGGGCGTGATGCAGCTAGGGGTGGTGCGCAGAGTTTAGGAGGACCCAGCCGTTTCTATTCTATGAGTGTTCACCAGAGTACAGAGGCTTCTCCAGATGTTGTCACAGGTATATTGACTGTCCAAACTCGTGATGTATATGCTCTTATTGATCCCGGTTCCACCTTGTCCTATGTTACCCCTTATGTTGTTATGGAATTTGGGATAGAACCGGAATAGCTTCTTGAGTCATTCTATGTATCTACTCCGGTTGATGAGTCTATTGTGGCCGCACAGGGTTTATAAGGGTTGTATTGTCACGGTACATGATCGGGACATCGTGGCCGATATCATTGAATTGGGGATGGTCGATTTTGATGTAATTATGGGGATGGATTGGCTTTACTCATGTTTTGCCAAGCTCGATTAACAAACTAGAACTGTGAGGTTTGAATATCCAAGTGAGCCAGTTGTTAAGTGGAAGGGGGATAATGTGGTGCCGAATGGTTGGTTTATTTCTTACCTTAAGGCAACAAAGATGATTAACAAGGGGTGTATCTATCACTTGGTCCGGGTTACAGACACTAATGTTGAGGCACTACACTCGAGTCTGTTCCATGTCGGGGGGGAGTTATGCCCATTTCCGTGTCGGAAAATATTGATGGTTTCCGGTGCGAACTATTGTTCTTCGCGAACGTGAGAGAGGTTACGCAAACGCGAAGAAGGATTTATAGGCTAACCGGTCAACGCGAAAAATTTCTCTTTGCGAACTCGAAGGTCTCCCGCGAAGGCGATGAACAAACATCATTTGGACAGTGTTTTAAACTAAGAATTTTAGTGTTTTGAGCGTATCTTGAGTTCTAGAGTTCCGTTTGAGGTGATTTTTGCGGAGTTGTCCTCGTGTCAACAAAGGGGTAAATATTTGACCTTTAATTTGATGTTTTTCCATGATTATTTTCGTTGAGTATTATTTTTATCCGTCTTTGGATTGTAGAAATTAGGGTTTTGAGCCCCAAAGTTGAGAAATAGTAAATCCTTGATTTGAGGGTTAATTCGTGGATGAAATTAGATAATTTTCTGGATATATACTATATAAATTAAGGGTATTTCTCATTTTTGATAATATTTGACTTTTCGAGCGGAGTTAGAAATTGTTATAAATAGTTAAAGTAGGAGTATTTGAGTATATTTTGATTGGTTTGCACGTTGTTTGATTAGTTTTGGATGGTTTGGCATTGGTTTGAGGAGTTAGAGAGGCATTGGAGCCGGTTATCGGATTTCAGAGCGAGGTAAGTCTCTTGTCTAACCTTTTTAGGGCGAATTTACCCTGTAGGTTTTATATTTATTATGTGCTACATATTGTGGGAGCTACGCACGTATGAGATGACGAGTGTTCGTGTGTATGCTAGAATTCCTTATTATGTCCGGGTATACTTAGACTCACACCATGCTTTAATTGTACTATTTGAGTTATTATTGCCTGTTTAAGTGCTTTAATTTCCATTTAGCTAGAGACTAGATTCGCGTAGAGTATCAGACTAGCTATATTAGATACTTACCATGTTTCATACTTGTCTACCTTATTATATTTGATATATCGGACCACAAGTAAGTGTTAATGTCGGCCCCTCGTCACTACCACTTCGGGGTTAGACTAGATACTTATTGGGTACGTGTTGATTTACGTACTCACGCTACACTTCTGCACTGAATCTGTAGGTATTGCGGCATGTACATTAGGTGGTCAATTGGCGCAACTGTTGAAGGGACTTTATGGTGAGCTGCACTCTACGCTACGATTCCCAGCACATGGAGTCTCCATCTTATTCAGTTATTATATCTTGTCCATTTTATATTCCAGACATATATTGTGGCAGTGTTGTATTGTTCTAGCAGATGCTCGTACTCTTGTGACACCGGGTTTTGGAGGTTTTGAGTGGATGTTGATTATTTTATTTCATGTTATTATTATCACTTCACTTTATGCTTTACTTACATTCGGAAATTTGGTAAAGCAAAGCATATGTTTCTATAAGTGCTAGATTTTATTCTATTTATTTAATGAAAATCTTGATTTTTAAAAACATTAAAATGGAAGTTAAGTTGAGGTTCTCGCATTGGCTTGCCTAGAAGCATAGTTGGGCGCTATCACGGCCTATTATGGGATTTGGGTCGTGACAACTTGGTATCAGAACGCTAGGTTCACTTAGGTCTCACGAGCCATGAGCAACTCGAGTAGAGTCTTGTAGATAGGTATGGAGATGTTAGTACTTTATCTTCTAGAGGCTACAGGATTGTTAGGAGAAATTCCCTTCTTGATTTCCTCATCATGCGGTTTGATTTAATTGAAGCTTATGTTTTTATTTCATTCCTACACATTCTTATACGATGTTGAGAGATTGTTATCAGTTGGGCATCGAGGAGTTGTAGTGGTGCTACAGATATGGTGAAGGATGTTTTTCATGCGTATTCCGACGGACTATTATTAACACCTTGTGGAAGGGTGTTCTGTCATTTCAGCCTAGTGTTAGCATTGCCTATAGTTTAATGGCTATGCATAGTGTATTGTGATGTTCATGTGTTGTTATCGCAAAGTGCTGGTATGAATAGTAGGGTGCATATTTATTTGTCGCGGCAGTGAAAGTCCCAAGATGAGGATTTCTCGGTTCATGTTTTAGTTTCTGTATTTACTTCCAGCGGAGGAGAGGCAATCAGACAATGGATGTTTAGGCTTTGGTTGACGGAGTAGCGAGATTGGATATTTTCGAACTTTGTGGAATTCTTGTTTGAGATGTGGTGTCGTCGTCCTTGTTTGAACGCATTTAGGCTCATCGGTGTGATGGTCATCATTGGTTAGCCTTCGGGGCAGGGTGTTATAAAATGGTACCTAAGAAGTGGGTATCAGAGATAGTGGTATGTGGAAGCTTCAAGGTCGAATTGGTGTTTCTAGTGTTTATGTCTCGATAAAGATGATCTTTAAGGAGGCTTAGAATTGGTGGTAATTCATTAGTTTGTATACAACAGAGATGGATTATGATTTTAGGCTATATTTTAGTATTGAAGGATGAGGAATGACATGGAGGGTTACGTCTCGTGGTAGATGAGTTGTTCGCAGGTCAAGTGCGAGTAGCAGAGATCGAGTAGTTTGCTTAGGAAGTTTGAATGTGACGGGAAGAGTTTGCTTGGAACGTAGAGGGATGTGAAAGCTTGATAAAAGTTTTGGGATGAAACATGACTTTGAGTTTTGGAACTTATTGCTGTACCTTCAATTGATGCAATTGGGATAAAACAGACGCTTACATTTGGCGAATGAGTGTGGACCTAGGAGAATCAACTGATTTCATAATGGACGTGGTTTTGGCTAGGCCGTTGGAGGATGTCGGGATGAGGTTACACCGGTGGGATATCTCCTATGAGAAGGCTAGGGGTTGCATGACTCCTGATGAATTTCCGATAAAGAGTTCTACCTTCTATCCAATGGGATGCATGTACTACGATTATAAGACCCCGTAAAATATTTCCAAAAAACCCGGATTTCGTGATGACAAAGTAGGAATTTCTGGGGAGTTGAAGGAAAATGTTGGGCAGAAGTAGGCATTTCTGCGGCCACAGAACCACTCTGCGGACCGCAGAATGGTCGCAGAGTGAGGCAGTTTTCTGGGGCATTTTTTATGAAAATTATGCGGCCAATTATGCAACCGTATAACCGTTTTGCGGCCAATTATGCGACCGCATAACCATTTTGTGGGCCGCACTTTGGTCGCATAGTCATACTTAGACTTTTGCGGAGGGAGGTTCGGTGGCGCATTATGCGACCGCAGAACAGGTCTGCGGGCAGCATAACGGCAGTAGAGTGAAGCAGGCCAGCCCAGTTCCTAGAGACACCTTTTGCGGTCATTTCATGGACTGCATAATCATTATGCGGTCGCATGTGCGACCACGGAACCTATTCCGGAGCTTCATTTTTGGGGTTTTTAAATGTGACCCTATTCCGTTAAAACACATCCCATAGACCATTTTGAGCTTATTTTTGATATCTTTGGAGTAAGAGAGAGACTCCTAGAGGGAGAAAGTGATCCTCATAAAAACTTTCTCTGCAATTCTTACTTAAACCTTTGAAGATTATCAAGAGAAGCACCCTAGGTCTTCATCCTAAGAGGTAAGATTCTATAACCAAGATCTTAAATTCGAAATATAACTAGAATGGGCAATTAGTAAGGTAGTTCATGGAGATGGGAGTTCTTACCTTGCATGCATGTATTCTTAAGGTACGTGGGAAGGTTGTGAGTTAAATATATAAAAGAATGGGGTGTGGGATGGTGAATACTTTCATAAAAATGCCATGGAACCTTAATAGACACATAATGTTTGATAAAATGCTCAAGTGAGCTAGAATCATGATCGTTTTCCTAATTTTTGGTTCAATGTTTTTCTATATTGCTAAAATAGATTGAAGTTTCTAATATTCCGGAACATCTTATAGTTTTAAGAAGCTCAATTGAGGTATGAACGTCTTAGAAATTGCTATCCCGAATGTGCTTGTTTTGAAAACATATGTATAATATGTATTCCCATGATTCCATCATGTTATATCATCGTCTGAGGAAATGTTCAAACTTAGAATATATGAAAAAAAAATGCCTAGCCTTCAACTCAAATTCGACTAAATTCTGTTATGCCAAATTGTGTGAAAAGCCTCTATGTGTCTTAGATTCTAAATTGCTCACATGTGAAATCAAAAAGTCTTGAATAAAAAACCGAGTTGTTGTTGATGATAATAAAAATGTTGGAATGTGGCAAAGAACCTGAATCATGATATACGGCCTAGAGCCAAGAATAACTTTATAATTGGGGTCACTCGTGCCATTGTATTGAAAATATGGGAAAGAAATATGAAGTGAGATGACTGATTGAAAAGGGTTAATGTCTCGAATGAAATGGCTTAGCCTATATGGCAGAGATCGGACGCCGTGTAAGAACACGGTGGTATTGTGGATGAAATTGTGAATATGGTTGATGTCTTAGATGAGATGGCCTAGACGATCGGTCTGAAATCGAACTCCATGTAAGAACACTGTGGCATTGTGGATTGTTGCATATTGGCACTAAAAACCATCCAACCTAATAATGCGGGAATTGACTCAAAAATATATGTGATCCTTAACTTGATGTTTTAGTGTTATTTAAAGCTCATATTGCATTCTTGACTATTTCCCCCTGTATTATTGTTCATTCTACTAAGACAATGTTTTAGTTTTATATACTAGTACTATTCGACATTACTAACGTCCCTTTTGCCGGAGGCGCTGCATCGTTAAATGAATGTAGGTGGTTCTATAGCAGACAATGTTGATCGCAGATATTGTTGCATCCTCTTCTTAGTGGACTCGGTGAGCCCCATTTCATTCCGGGGTCATGTATTATACCTTTTGTTTATATTGTGGTCACTTTTTAAGGTATAGCTGGGGCCTTGTTGTCGGCACCATCTTTACTCTCTTTTGTATCTTTTGAGGCTCCGTAGACACTATGTGGGTTGTATATGGGTGTTAGAAAGGTCAACAGATCATGTTGTATTTTGGGCTCGTGTTCCACTCAGTCATAAGGATGTATGTATTTTGAAACTTAACAATGACGTAACAAATGAAATGACTTAGTAATGTATATATGTATGAACTTTCTACTTCCTAACTAATGAGTGCATGCATTCTCTGGATCATAGGTGAGTCGGGTAGATAGTGTCTAGCAGGCTTGCTTGACCGGGTCCACTCGGTTGAGCATTGGTCGCCCTCCCCGAGGTTGGGGGTGACAAACTTGGTATCAGAGCCTATGGTTTTAAAGTGTCATAGGATATCTCGGAGACGTGTCTGGTAGAGTCCTTCTTATCGGTGTGTTATTGACCACATCTATAAGTTAGAGGCTACTTTGACATTTAGGAACAATACCCTTCTTTGATATTCTGGATCGTGCGATGAAACTAATTGTGCAAATGTTCCTCCACTAACTCGTGCATTCCTTTAACTTTCAGTATATGGCACATACGAAGAGAGCAAGAACTGGCCAAGGGGCCAATGCTGCTTCAGGAGTGGTAGTTGACCCTCTATTTGATGATGCGGGTGAATACCCTAGGGGTGAGGATAATCCCCCCACTACTTCACTGCCTGATTCCACTATACCTTGCCAGGCCACACTAGTCCCTACACCTACTGAGGGTACGACGGTTCCTCCACCTGATATTCCGGTTCCACCTCCAGCCCTAGATTCTGGTTCTGGTATTTCTGATGGGGAGCTATTCAGATGCTGACTCAGATAGTGGCTTCTCGGGACCAAAGGTCTAATGTTGCACCCACACCTTCTAGCCTACAAGGGGATTCTACTAGTTGTAGCATGAACAGGTTTCTGCAGTTGGATCCTCCGGTGTTCATGGGTGCTAATCCCGAGGAGGACCCACAGGACTTAATTGATGAGATGTATAAGACTCTCCGGGTTATGCGCGCTACTGAGACGGAAGGAGTGGAGTTGGCCGCCTACCACCTGAAAGGGGTGGCATATTCTTGGTTCGAGCTATGGGAGGAGGGGAGCCCTCCAGCGAGGTGGTGTGAGTTTGCCGACGCTTTCATGGACCATTTCTTCCGGGCCGAGACTAGGGAAGCTCGTGTCGCAGAGTTTGAGTACCTTAAACAAGGAAGTAAGAGTGTGTGGGAGTATCACATGGAGTTTTCACGTCTGTCTAAATATGCGATTCTCATGTTGCCTACTGTGGAGACTAGAGTGCGCTGGTTTGTGCAGGGCCTTAGCCCTTTGGTTATCAATGAGGCCGCTACAGCTGCCTTGAATTTAGATATGAACTATGGGAAAATGGTAGCATTTTCTCAAGCTACAAACAACCGTAAGTTAAAGAACAAGAGGTAACGGGAGGGTACCAATAATCCCAGCCCGCAGGCAACCCTGGAGATTTATTTGGTGGTGGAAGATCAGTCTTTAGGGGAGGGTTATCGGGGCCATCCCAGTCTTATGCTCAGTCTTCAGCCAGTGCACCACCAGCGGGGCATAGTCAGCAGTAGGGGAGTCGCTTCAGGCCCAATCAGGGCAGCAGGGGGCCCCACTATCAGGTCCGATTAGGAGGGAGATTCCAGCAACAACAGAGGCCCCCATGCCCCAAGTATGGGAGGATGCATAAGAGTATTTGCTACGAAGACCTGACGGTCTATTACAGATATGGAATGAGGGGTCATATTCATAGGGAGTGTCGTTTATCCCACGAGGGTGCAAGCAAGGGCATAGGACAACCATCTAGTTTTACAGCTGCTACATCTTCAGCACCCCCTCCAGCTCGAGGCACTCTGGCACCAGTAAGGTGTGGTGCAGCTAGGGGTGGTGCGCAGAGTTCATGAGGACCCCAGTTGTTTCTATTCTATGAGTGGTCACCAGAGTGCAGAGGCTTCTCCAAATGTTGTCACAGGTATATTGACTGTCCAAATTCATGATGTATATGCTCTTATTGTTCCCGGTTCCACCTTGTCCTATGTTACCCCTTATGTTGCTATGTAATTTGGGATAGAACTGGAATAGCTTCATGAGTCATTCTCTGTATCTACTCCAGTTGGCGAGTCTATTGTGCCTCCACGAGATTTATAGGGGTTGCATTGTCACGGTACATGGTCGGGACACTGTGGACGATCTCATTGAATTGGGGATGGTCGATTTTGATGTAATTATAGGGATGGATTGGCTTTACTCATGTTTTTCCAAGCTCGATTGACGAACTAGAACTGTGAGGTTTGAATATCCAAGTGAGCTAGTTGTTGAGTGGAAGGGGGATAATGTGGTGCTGAAGGGTAGGTGTATTTCTTACCTTAAGTCAACAAAGATGATTAACAAGGGGTGTATCTATCACTTGGTTCGGGTTACGGACACTGATGCTGAGACACCTACACTCGAGTCTGTTCCAGTTATGAATGAATTTCTAGAGGTCTTTCCTGATGAATTCCCTGGGATTCTGCCAGATAGGGAGATTGATTTTGGGATTGATGTGATGCCAGGCACTCACCCTATATCTATTCCTCCCTATAGGATGGCATCAGTAGAATTGAAGGAACTAAAGGAGCAATTGAAGGATTTGTTAGAAAAGAGTTTTATCCGACCGAGTGTGTCACCATGGGGCACACCGGTCCTCTTTGTGAGAAAGAAAGATGGATCACTGAGGATGTGTATTGATTACCAGCAGCTCAACAAAGTCACAATCAAAAATAAGCACATGTTACCAAGAATAGATGATTTGTTTGATTAGTTACAAGGTACTAGATACTTCTCCATAATTGATTTACGATCCGGGTATCACCAATTGAAGATCAGTGAGTAGGATATTCCGAAAACAGCTTTCAAAAACCGGTATGGGCACTTTGAATTTCTGGTAATGTCTTTTGGGCTAACAAATGCCCCGGCAACTTTCATGGATCTTATCAATCGGGTTTTCAAGCCTTTCCTTGACACCTTTGTGATAGTGTTCATCGACGATATTCTTGTGTATTCACGAGGTCGAGAGGACCATGTCGATCATCTCAAGGCAGTGTTGCACACTCTTCATCATCACCAATTGTACGTGAAATTTTCAAAGTGTACATTTTGGCTCGAATTTGTCACGTTCTTGGGTCATGTTATCTCTAGAGAAGGAATTAAGGTTGATCCCCAAAAGATTTCAGCAGTACAGAATTGGCCTAGACCTATAACGCCAATCGAGATTCGCAACTTCTTGGGCTTAGTAGGGTATTACAGGAAGTTTGTGGAGGGGGTTCTCTACTCTTGCCTGTCGAGATTTACTACGGCACCGACGTTGACCCTTCCAGAGGGTACAGAAGGGTTTATGGTATATTGTAATGATTTAAGTATCGGTCTTGGGTGTGTATTAATGAAACACGGTAAGCTTATAGCTTATGCTTTTAGGAAACTCAAGAATCATGAAAACAACTATCCAGCTCATGACTTAGAACTTGCGGTGGTGGTTTTTGCATTGAAGATTTAGCGTCATTATTTGTACGGGGTTCTTGTGGATGTATTCACGGACCACAAGAGTCTCCAATATATGATCAGGAAAAAGGAACTGAATCTGAGGTAGAGAAGATGGCTTGAGTTACTAAAGGATTACGACATTGATATTCTGTATCACCCGGGGAAAGCCAATGTTGTGGCGGATGCTCTTAGCCGGAAATCTATAGGTAGTTTGGCTCACTTGGAGGCATGTCAAAGGCCGTTGTCCAGGGAGGTTCATCAGCTAGCCAGTTTGGGAGTTCGTCCTACGGACTCTAGTGAAGGAAGGGTAATTGTGCAAAATAGGGCTGAATCATCGCTTGTTGTGGAAGTCAAAGAGAAGCAATACAATGATCCATTGTTGGTACAGTTGAAGGAGGGGATTCATAAACATAAGACTATGGCTTTTGCGCTTGGCATGGATGAAGGTACACTGAGGTACCAAGGGTGACCAAGCGTTCTGAATGTTGATAGTCTCCGGGAAAGAATCATGACCGAGGCTCATGCTTCTAGGTATTTCGTGCATCCAGGTTCTACAAAGATATATCACGATCTCAAGGAAGTCTATTGGTGGAATGACATGAAAAGAAATGTGGTGGACTTTGTGGCAAGGTGTCCGAATTGTCAGCAAGTGAAGGACGAACATCAACGGCCAAGTGGGTTGGCACAAAACATATAAATTCCAATATGAAAGTGGGAAATTATTAATATGGATTTTGTGGAAGGATTACCACGCACTCCACGCAAGTTTGACTCAATTTGGGTGATTGCGGATCGTCTCACAAAATCAGCACATTTCTTGCCAGTTAAATCTACCAACACAGTGAAACAGTATGCTCAGTTGTATATCAAGGAAATAGTCAGGCTGCATAGCACTCCAGTTTCTATCATCTCTGATCGAGGGGCTCAGTTCACGACAAATATTTGGAAGAAATTTCAGCAAGGTTTGGGTACTCAGTGAATCTTAGTACAGTCTTCCATCCACAGACTGATGGGCAAGCAGAGCGGACTATTCAGATACTTGAGGACATGTTGCGTGCTTATGTTATTGATTTCAAGGGTAGTTGGGATGATCATTTTCCACTCATAGAGTTTGCTTACAACAACAGCTTTCATGCTAGTATTCAGATGGCACCATTTGAGGCATTGTATTGTAGGAGATATAGATCTCCCGTTGGGTGGTTCGAAATTGGGGAAGCAGAGTTGATAGGGCCAGACCTAGTGCATTAGGCTATGGAAAAAGTTAAGACCATTAAGGAGCGGTTGAAGACTGCTCAGAGTCATTAGAAGTCCTATTCGGATATTCGACATAGGGATTTGGAGTTCAAAGAAGATGATCGGGTATTCTTGAAAATTTCCCCCATGAAAGGCGTAATGCGATTTGGTAAGAAAGGGAAATTGAGTTTGAGGTATGTCGAACCGTACATAATTATTCAGAGGATTGGTGAGGTGTTGTACAAGCTTGAGCTACCACCCGAGATGTCACTAGTGCACCCGGTATTCCATGTGTCCATGTTGAAGAAGGTAGTTGGAGATCCATCCGCTATTGTGCCGATTGAGAACATTGAGGTTAATGAAGAATTTTCATATGAAGAAATTCTAGTTGCCATTCTAGAAAGACAAGTCCGAAAGTTGAGAAATAAAGAAATTGCCTCCGTGAAAGTGTTATGGCAAAACCAGCAGGTTGAAGAGGCCACTTGGGAGGCCAAGGAAGAGATGAAGAAGAAGTATCCTTACTTGTTTGAATAGCTGTGTAATCTTTTTTATGAACATGTTGTCTATGAATTTTGTATCACTTGTTTAGTTAATGTAAAGGTGTTCCTTTTGATTATATGTTGTTTACATGAGGCCAAGGTTGATATTGTTATGAGTTATGTTACATCGTTGGTTTGTATACATATTTTTAGGATGTGATTATGGGGCTCTCTGACAGGTGGGTAGGCCCAGTTACAAAGAAAACTCTGGCAAAAGTTTTAGAAATTTGGGGAGTTAGTTAAATATGGTATGCCTAATGTGAATGTATATTTTATACCATATAAAATATGCTTATTCAGCATAGCATCGCTTATGGATGGGTCGTTGGGCATGGTGGATGATATTCATGCCTTCATCTATTTCAAGTGCTACTCTTTTATGCCATATGGTTGTGAGACGTCTTGATTAT
The DNA here is from genome assembly GCA_000715115.1 of Nicotiana otophora. Classification (NCBI taxonomy): domain Eukaryota; kingdom Viridiplantae; phylum Streptophyta; class Magnoliopsida; order Solanales; family Solanaceae; genus Nicotiana; species Nicotiana otophora. Next base: position 10,753 of record AWOL01S0046965.1, on the reverse strand, counting down.
TCACGCGTACGTTGTGATCCTGTGTAGCTTGTGGTCTTATGTGAGAGAGATGGCTCTCGAGATGCAGGTTGTTTATTGCACCTTAGTTGTGCTTGGCATTTCGTAGGGCATGGCGCTACCTGTCTTCACAGGGTTGTGTTCATGCACTTGGCATGCTTGTGGTCGATATTTGGGCATTTTGTGGGTATGAGAATTTTGGCTCGATGGGTATTTCCTTATTAATTGATATGTGTGGATCGGGTGGCACGCCGCCACGGGTATGATGTTTAGATCAGGATGCAGGTCGCAACAGTGAGATGTTGATTACAGATCTTTATACTTATTTTGTGTGTTTTGTTTTTCATCTCTGAGATAGGTTCATAGCATTGGTTTGGTTGTTTTTGTTTGTTGCACATGCCAGATAGTCTTGTATTTAGGTTCGTTATTCCTTATTTGTCATATTCGAGTTGTGGCTAGTTGGCGCATTGATGACGTTGTATGAGATTTTAGACGGTGTTTTAGGTGGCTTATTGCCTGAATAGCTTGTACTGGGTGAGACGAGGTTGTTGGACCTAGAATTAGTGCAATCAGATTTATATAATGTATATTAGAGGAAAAAATTTGCTTATCAGTTCAGAATGAGACAATGGTTCTCGCCATACGGAGAGACTCCATGAGTTATTGATTTGGCAGGTAGTTATGAGTTTCTACACATATCTTTTATTATTGTAGTATTGTAAGGGTTGGAACAAGGCTTATTGCGTTATAAAGTATATTACAGGCACCGACTTCGTGAATTTGCAATTATTATGGTTCGAAGATGTTATTATGAGCATACGAATTATGCGGTGCATTGTGTGAATTCATCATGGGTGCATGATCATGTTTTGGTACAGCGCGATGAGATTGATACGACATGTGCATGTTAGAATCAGACCTGGTAGAGAATTCCAGATGTTGGAATTTGGTTCTAAGGCTTGTGGGCAAAGATAGAAGGAAGGATCTTCAGTCTGGCTTGACCTAATGCGCTCATATGGGTTGTGGTGGCACGAGTAGGTGCACGAGGTGTTAAACAGTGATTTTGGGCAAATCTGGAACGGTTCTTGGCACGTTCGAGGATGAACGTATGTTTAAGTGGTGGAGAATATAACGACTCGACCAGTTGTTTTGAGCTCTAGCATGTCGTTCGGCGGTTCTAGACCTTGAGTAGCTTCACTTCATATATTATGACTTGCACGTGTAGCCGGGATAGACTTTTAGGAAGATCAAAGTTGGTTTGGAAGAATAATTCTCAATTCGGAAGCTTTAAGTTGGAAGAGTTTACCAAGGTTTGACTTTTGGGTAAACAACCTCGGATCGGAGTTATGACGGTTCTGTTAAGTCCGGATGATGATTTTGGACCTAGGCGTATGTCCGTATTTGGATTTGGAAGTCCTTGAGTTGATTTGATTCTTTTTGGAAAAAATTGGAAGATTGAAGGTTTAGAAGGTTGATAGGTTTGATCAATAGTTGACTTTGTTGATATTTGATCTGGATTATGGTTTCGGGAGTTGGTATAGGTCCGTTGTGTCATTTGGGACTTGCATTCAAAATTTGAGGTCATTACAGGTTGATTTGGTATGGTTCGACATGAGTTTTAGAAGTTTAAAAGTTCATTAGACTTGAATTGATGTGCGACTAATGGTTTGGATGTTATTTTGTGTGATTTGAGGCCTCGAGTAGGTTCGTGTTATGTTTTGGGACTGGTTTGTGTTATTGGGTGTGGGTCTCGGGTGTGTTTCGGATGTGTTTGGGTTGTGTCGCGCTCTTATTTGATGCTTCGATGTTGTTTTTTTGGTCATTAAGAGTACTATATTAAGCAAACGACATTTTATTTGTGATTATATTAAACCATTATATCCGTAGCATAATTACGGAACCATAGCAATAAGAATCGTTGAATTTCGAGGTCGTATGAGAGAGTTATGTCCATTTTCATGTCGGGAAAGATTGCTCGCATCTGATGCGAACTATAATTCTTTGCAAATGCGAGGAATGTTCCGCGAATGCGAAGAAGGATTTCTGGGTTGACCGGTCAACGCAAAAAATTACTCTTCGCGAACGCAAAGGTCTCCCGCGAAGGCGATGAACAAAAATCATTTGGACAGTGTTGTAATTTTAGTAGTTTGAGCATATCTTGAGTTTTAAAGCTCCGTTTGAGGTGATGTTCGCGGCATTGATCTCGCCTCAATAGGGGGTAAATATCTCACATTTATTTTGATGTTTTTCCATGATTATTTGTGTTGATTATTATTTTTATCCGCTTTTGGATTGTAGAAATTGGGGTTTTGATCCCCAAAATTGAGAAATAGTAAATCCTTGATTTGAGGGTCAATTCATGGATGAAATTGGATAATGTTCTGGATATATACTGTATAAGTTAAAGGGAGTACTTATTATTGATAATATTTGGAATTCGGGCACGTGCGCCCGGGCGTTGACCTTGTTGACTTTTCGAGCGGAGTTGGGAATTGTTACAAATAGTTAAATTACGAGTATTGGAATATATTTTGATTGGTTTGCACGTTGTTTGATTAGTTTTGGATTGTTTGGCATCGGTTTGAGGAGTTAGAGAGGCATTGAAGCCGATTATCAGATTTCGGAGCGAGGTAAGTCTCCTGCCTAATCTTTTGAGAGGGAATTTACCCCGTAAGTGTTATATTTATTATGTTCTATATATTATGGGAGTTACGCACATATGAGGTGACGAGTGTCCGTGTATATGCTAGAATTCCTGATTATGTCCGGGTAGACTTAGATTCACGTCATGCTTTAATTGTACTATTTGAGTTATTCTTGCCTGTTTAAATGCTTTAATTTCTATTTAGCCTGAAACTACACTCGCGTAGAGTATCAGACTTGCTATTTTAGATACTTGACGAGCTAGTTGATTAGCCGTGGAAATTATACTTTCCTTTACGGATTTCTTCCGCGCTGTGCATATTCGTCCGATAGTTTTTCTTAAATTTTATAACTCACGTGTATATTCGTGAGTGGGTTTAGTGACCCGTCAAAGTTTTATATTCTAATCGGGTTGAACGCCTCAGCAATAATCATACGGGATCGAGCAGTTCGCCTTCGCGGTATCGTGTAACACACTCTTATAGGATCGGGTTGTTCGCTTCAGCGGTATCATGTAATACACTCTTATGTGATTGGGCCATTCGCCTCGGAAAAGTAATATTTTTTATGGGATCGGGTCGTTCGCCTCGGCAGGATTATGTATCACACTCCTATGGGATCGGGTCATTCGCCTCGGCAGGATTATGTATCACACTCCTATGGGATCGGGCCGTTCTCCTCGGTAGTTCTATCAAATACTCTTATGTGATCGAGCCACTCGCCTCAGTAGAATCATGCGAAATACTTGATAAGGAGTCTGTGTACTCATGAGTTTCCTGACTTGAGATGTGACCGTTGATTTGGTATTGACCATTACATATTCCATTTGAGGAGGTATCCAATAATTGAGGACGTTGTGTTCACTATTCAGTTGTAGACCGTATTATTTACCTATATTTGTTCTCATTACTTATTTATCGTGTTTCATACTTGTCTGCCTTATTATATTGGATTTATTGGACCACTAGTAAGTGTAAATATCGACCCCTCGTCGCTACCACTTTAGGGTTAGATTAGATGCTTATTGGGTACACGTTGATTTACATACTCACGCTACAATTCTGCACTGAATGTGCCGATACTGAGGCATGTACATTAGGTGATAATCTTGGCGCAGCTGCTGAGGGGACTTTATGGTGAGCTTCACTCTACGCTACGATTCGCAGCACATGGAGTCTCCATCTTATTCAGTTATTATATCTTGTCTATTTTATATTCCAGACAGATGTTGTGGTAGTGTTGTATTGTTCTAGCAGATGCTCATGCTATTGTGACATCGGATTTTGGGGGTTCCTAGTGGATGTTCATTATATTATTTCATGTTATTATTATCACTTCATTTTATGATTTATTTATATTCAGAAATTGGGTAAAGAAAAGCACATGTTTCTATGAGTGCTAGATTTTATTTTATTTATTTAACAAAAATCCTGATTTTTAAAAATTTAACATGGATAGTTAAGTAGAGGTTTCCGCGTTGGCTTACTTAGCAGCATAGTTTGGCTCCATCACGATCTATTATGGGATTTGGTTCGTGACAGTTCGCCTCGGCAGTATCATGTAGTACTATTCTTATGGGATCGGGTTGTTCGCCTCAGCAGTATTATGAGATACACTTATAGATTGCGTCGTACGACCTCGGCAGTATCATATAACACCACTCTTATGGGATCGGGTCGTTCGCCTCGGCAGAATCGTACGTAATATTTTTATAGAGAGTCGGTGCATATATGAGTATCCTGACTCAGATTCTACATTTGCACCCGATATTGGTCACATATACTCCATTTGAGGCAGTGTTTGATTTTTGATGACTTCGTATTTATTCCTCTGTTGAAGATCATGTTATACATATTTATCTGTTTTGTTGCTACTTGATATGCTTCACGCCTGTCTATTTTTACTGTACTTTGATTATTGGACCACTAGTAAGTGTCGATTTCGACCCCTCGCTGCTACTTCTTCGAGGTTAGACTAAAATACTTACTGGGTAGGCGTTGATTTAAGTACTCATACTGTACTTCTGCACTAATTGTGCAAGTACTGATTCAAGTACATTTGAAGGTCATATAGGCGCGTAGGCTCAGCTGCTGTGAAGACTTTGTGGTGAGTTGCACTGTATGTTACGATCCGCAGTTGTCACGACCCGAAATTTCCCACCAATGGGACCGTGATGGCGCCTAACATTTCACTTACTAGGCAAGCCAACGTTAGAGAATCATTTACCAATTCTTTATTTTCATTCAGTAATTAGCAATAATTAACTACGATGAAATATAACAAGTGCGGAATACCATAAATCTGTATTGACTACTACCACCCGGATCTGGAGTCACAATTCACGAGCATTCTAGAACTTACTACAAGTAATAGTCTGAAAGAAATACAACTGTCTGAATGAAAGAAAACAGTAGGACATAAAAAGATGGACGGGAACTTCAAGGTCTATGAACACCGACAGATCTACCTTGAGTCTCTGGACAGCGGACCAATAGCAAATCTCGATCAACCTGAGCCGATATCAAAATCTGCACAGAAAGTGCAGAGTGCAGCATCATTACGACCGACCCTACGTACTAGTAAGTGTCGAGCCTAACCTCGACGAAGTAGTGACGAGGCTAAGGCAAGGCACCTACAATCAACCTGTACAATTTAACAGTGTATACGTAAATAATAGGAATGAAGAACTAAACAGGAAATGTCGGGAAGGGAGACATACTGAGGGGAATACAAGATAAAGAACTACAACAGAATGATCATCGGAGCAGTCAATATACCATGAATCAACAGAAATAGTGAATACAATAAAAAAGAATGCACGGCATTACCCTTCGTGCTTTTACTCTCAATCTCACCATAAAATTAATA
>AWOL01S0046963.1:0-67469 GCA_000715115.1 Nicotiana otophora | reverse complement strand
TCCCCTGGACCTCTCCCATCCCTCGTACCAAAGGATGGCTATATCTCGAAGTCGAAAAGCTGCTAGCTCAACTGCCTCTTTCTCCGTGGCATGCATAACCCGAAAGATCCTGTGAAGCTGATCTATGAAATCCTGCGGGTCCTCCCTCTGATCTGTCCTTGTGAACTCTGGGGGACTCAAAGCAATAAACTCTCAGACCCTTGAACTCCCAGACCCCTCAAAAGATCCTGCACTAGCTGATGCCCTAGCCTGTTGTTGGGTGGCTACCAACTGGGTCAGCAAATGCACCGCACTCCTCAAGTCCGGATCTAATGGAAGTGGAGGGGGAACTGGATGTGCGGTATCCTTAGGAATCTCCTCAGGTGGTGGAGGAGCCGGTAATGGCTGAGTAGGGGTCTCGCCCATCTATTGGGGGTACCCTACTAGTCCCTTCACTCACTATTGTGTTTCTCCTCTAACTAGCTATAGTCTTCCTAGTCATCGTCATCTGTGTATGCAAACACCAACACATAAGTTTAGCTCACATTTCCTATAACTCAGTTCTACAGCATGATTTAGATTTGAAAGAAGGGTAACCAACTCCTAAATGCCATGTAGTTCCCTGCTTATATAATGTGGTGCAAAACACATCTATAAACAAGACCCTACTAGACACGGCTTGTAGACTCCTTAGTACAGAACTGCTCTGATACCAAGTTTTTCACGCCCCGAACCTGGGGGCAAGACCGGCACGTAGTGCCTCACTTAACATAGCGTACCAACTTGTGACTGAGGGACCCTGAACATACAATGTCATACTTTGGTTATGGGGCCACATTGCAAGACAATTTGTGAAGAAAAATATAAAACAGAAAGGAAACTAGCTTTGACTAAACATCAATATAAAGTTGGGCCGACAAGGCTATCATAATACCACAACTGACAAACCAACAAAATATACATACAAAGCCTACAAGCCCAACATGCTGCACTAACTGACAGGATATGTCTACAAGCCTCTACTGGTGGATGTACTATGATCGAAACAGGGCCCCGACCTACCCATAACATATATACACAATATGTTGTTACATCCTGCATTTTCGTATGTTAAAGTTTCTTCGTATGTTAATCGACGTAAAGTTCGGGAATGAGATTATTTTGAGATTATAAGCATTATGCTATTTCAAACAAGTGATCAATAAATTCGTGAAGGTGAGAGGTAAGCAAATCGAAGAAAAGGAATTTCATCAAAGTTTGATATTTTGGGATAAAATATGGCCCGAGCTAAAATACCCGGTATTTATGGACTAGTGCTATACAAGGTACCACATGGCCATGATAGTAAGGTGTATGAAGTGTGTTAAAAGTGAGTAATCGTTTAAGTAATTTGAGATAATTCTTAATTATGTGAGAAATTAGTTAATTATAGATTTTAGTAAGAGATTAACTAAGTGATTAAATTATTTGGATAAGCTCCAATGTTGCAGCAAATTAAGTGTGAATTAAAGCCAATAAGGTAACTCTTATACCATGTAGCAAGGTGGCACAATTAAAGAGATTTGTGGCCAAGTCATTATCAAAGTGGGGCCCACAACATATAACTTTAAGAGATCTCTTACCTTATTCAAAGAGTGATGCTAAGACTTGTTAGAGATTTCCTTACGGATGGAGTTCAAGCCAACAATGTTAAGAAGGTTTCTTACCTTATTAAGGTAGGATGCTAGTAAAGGATGAATCACTTTGCCTAAAAGCCATTTCTTGGTTCATCATTTTGTGAGAAATTAAGCTTCTATGTGAATAGATCTCTAAAGGTACACTATGTTGAGTGTACAAACACGGAAAGGAAAAAGAAGAGAGAATATGGATTGGTCGAGATAAAATTCTAAGAGAGCACGGTACAATATTTCTCAAGAATATCATACGAATTTTTCCCTACTTCGATCTGCCGTTACGTGTTTTGTCACAATTGGCGTGTATTAGAGGGATTGTCAAGAGAATCGACTCGGGTATGTTAAGGCTAAGCCCTTCCTTCATTTTGGCATGATCTCGTAATTACATGTGTTTGATAACGAGGCATAAAGAGAAGTTCATACTCCTGAATTTATATACATTATCCTAGTCTCATAAATTACAGTATTCTCCTTATCGGGACTTCATATTTAATTGAGTATTGTCTTCTTTCAGTCCAGGAAGCAGAAAGCCTATATATACAGTATTACAGTGTTTTCATTACCATCAAGCTATAATCGATGGCAGGCCCCTATTGGAAAACCTCTGATCAGATGGTAAGTTATATACTGAGCTTGTTGTGACTGAGCACCTATGAGCGAGCCCAGTTAGCCGAGATACCGAGCCTAGTATGGCCGAGCGCCTATGAGCGAGCCTACTACGGCAGAAAAATTATAAATATACCGAGCCTTATAAGGCCGGACAGCTATTTTACTTACTATATTGAGAGAGTTGAGTCAGTATCAGCAGGAGAGTATATCTTCAGATTATCTTTGACTCCCAGTTACTTTCAGTTATTATATTATCAGTTCAGTTTCAACTTTCAGTATATTGCCTTACATACTCGGTACATTATTTCGTACTGACGTCCCTTTTCTGGGGGTGTTGCATTTCCTGCGTACAGGTTCAGACAGACAGATGGGTAGACCCCCTCATTAGGTGTTGCTCGAGTTCGGATTGATTGGTAAGCTCCATGCCCTTCGGAGTTACCGGGTCTAGAGCATTACGTACATCTTGTGTATATATGTTATGAGTAGGTCGGGGACCTATTCTGATCACAGTATATCCATCAGTAGAGGCTTGTGTCTCCTGTCAGTTAATGCGGTATGTTGGGCTTGTAGGCCTTTTATCTACATTTTGTTGGTTGGCCAGCTGTAGTAGTTATGACAGCCTTGTCGGCCCAGCTTTATATTGATATTTAGTCAGCATTCGTAATTGTCTTGCAATGTGGCCCATGGCCAAAGTATGACATTATATGTTCAAAATCCCTTAGTCGCAAGTTGGTACGCAAGGATAGGTGAGGCTGGTCATGACAAAAGTGGTATCAGAGCAGTTCTGTCCTAGGGAGTCTACAAGCCGTGTCTAGTAGAGTCTTTTTTATGGGTGTGTTGTGCACCACACTTATAAGCAGGAGGCTACAGGGCATTTAGGACTATCACTCTTTCTTCTTACTCTAGATCGTGTGGTAGAGCTCCATCGTAGAAATTCAAATTCCTAAATTTTATTATATTCGTAATACAATGATACTGACATCTAGAAAGACGGTTGGTAAGGGGTTGAATATGGATGTGGAAGAATTGAGTCATAGAAACTCGATTTTGCATCATGTTTATGATGAGTAAATGTAAGGTCTGGAGAAGAATATGTGGATACTAAGACGTGCAAGCTTCTTGATAAGGAGCCTTAAGGCAAGAATATCTGTCCACCCCTATGGTGAAAGCCAATGAGAGATTTAGAAGATAGATACATTCAACAAGTAAAAGAAGCAAGGTGAAGAAGGGTACGAGGTACCCAGTGAGTAAAGATGAACATTATCTACAATTCAGGAAGAGAGATATAAGCATTTTTTGAGTTACCTTCAACAATAACAGAGGTATGTGCAATTGGCCACACCCATTTCAGTTATGCCATGTGGGGGCTAACAGGTATAGTTTAAGGGAAGGACGGGATATTAGGATCCGTCTTGGGTTAGAGTAACCCAAAATGGTGAATGGATTGTTTGTGTTAGTTGACATTTTCGAAGGATATAGCAAATGTGCTAATAGATCTCCTTGTGAGACACCCAGATGGTGCACTCTAGAATAGTACAACTAGATATGAATACTAGAATATTCAAAGACAAGCACTAGAATCTTAGAATGAATAAATATTACCTTAGTATGGCTCCCGTCCCTAGTAGAGCGAGAATGCTAGGCAACCCGAAGAGCCAATGGATGAAGCAAGGGGAGCTAAAAGCAAAAGAATGTCTTGTTGAAATTTTCAAAAGAAAATGATAGGTAGAAATATTAGTGGGGAAACAAGGAGAGAGATAAGGAAGCATTATGAGTAAGGTGTGATACATGGATGGCAACGGTAGATTAAAAGAATGACAGTATTACAGAGTCTATAGTCAGGTGAAGTAAGAAATGAGAGGTGATAGGCCTTGAGACAACAAAAGAGTATAGGCCATAAAGTCATATCCTTATTTTGAGAAATACGTTTGTGACTCTAACGTGATTACCAGAGGGAAAAGCTAGACCTTCAGAGTAATACAAATCAGTATGGGCTGACGAACAAGATAAACTAAACATGGATTAGGGACTGAGTGATTTGATAATGGTCGACATCATGAGAATTTCAAATTTCGTTCCGTCGATAATAGAATAGACAATAGAAGAAGATTCATGAAAATTCATAGAATGGTCAATGTGAGCAAAGTTAAGCTTAAGGGACTGTATGTTCCAGTTACACTAAGTGTCACCCTCACGAGTAAGAAAATTTCGTTATCCTTGATATAGAAAGATTACCGCAAGGCAAGCAAGGGTCATCGATGATGTGAAAAGACGCTAAAGATGAAAAGGTAAAATATCTATAGGTAGATCCTCGTGGCTACAACTCTTAGTACTCCCCTAAAGGGGGGAATATGGGTGATGTGGCATTAAGTTGTAATTAAGTGGTTCTAGTAACTATGGAATGGTGAAGGAAGAATGAGAAAAAAAAATGAGAAAGGAGTGGGATTGCACTTATCCAAATCCTACAGATATGCTACGATTCTAGAACATTATGCAAGCACGATGTCAAAGAAAGGAAGTAAGGGTTCCGGCCCGGGATATTTTTGATAAATAAGGAGCCAGTGCGAGACGTAAGTTAAGACAAAGGAAATAACCCAAGAAAGATTATGCGGAATATTGATATGAGAATGGGCCAACGAGTAGTTAGTAGTTGATTCAGGAAGAGCCTAGTCATTGCTAGACAAGAGGTTACAGAGAAATCAACAGATCGTGTAAGATAAACGTAGGGAACCTCAACATGGGAAATTCAGTCTCGCAGATATGATATCGTGATCCTTGAGAAATATTCAGATAGGAGTTGGGGTAGTTAAAGGCACCGTATGAGTGTTACGAAAATAAAAGAGAGTAACTGGGAAGATAGTCAAAACTTCAGTTCAGAAGCAACCGTACGAGCATATAAGTGTGGAGGTAAGTAACTAAGGATAATTATAGGTGAGTACGAACATTAAAAAAAACAATACGATGTGATAAGCTCGCAACCCTGCAAGAATCAGAGGGTCCTCCCTAAGTACGACAATGAAAGACTAGCTGAGGAAGTAAGGAAGGAGGCTTCAACCTAAGCACAGTGACCCAAAGAGGAAATGGTCTTGTAACAACAAGTCTCATAAAAACATTGTACGCACTCCATAAGAAAGTGGAACCTATCGTGGCTAATGAACGGGAAGAAGAAAAAAAATCAAAAGGTGATATTCAAGATCATATGGGTTGTATGGAATTCCACTATGTATGGGCACTAAGACAAGCCAATTATTCATGCAACAAGTGGAAGGACGACCAGGAAAAGCAATTGCTCTCATTTAAAGAAAGCTGAGATGGAACGAAAGGAATTATTCGATGAATGATCCAGAGTTAGTTACGTTATGAACGCACTTAAGATTTCGGAATATTATCCATGTAGCATATATGTTGAAAGAAAGAATTGAGTCCAGGTGATAGACAAAGGATTGAATTGTTAAAAGATTGTATCATGGATATTCCATAGCGCCCATGAAAGGCTAAAATAATAACTAATACCATGAGCAGCAGATCGGAAGATAGCTTAAGCCTACATAAAGGCTGATCAGAAGGAAGGGAAAACTAAAGAGTTACATCAATGAAGTAAATCAGGAGTATGATTATTGGACCCAGAAACTTATAGAAACCGTGATTAAGAACATAGCAGAGTCACTCTTAATATCAGAGGTACAAGAGAGATAGTACAACAACCATATTCTATAACGGCTCTATGAGAAAGCCAGTTATAAGAGTACCATGCTCATAAGAAGTCAGTATGAAGCTCCCATTGGATTGTGTATGCACTAGAGTTGCAAGTATTATAATAGAGCTTCAAGTTGTGGATGTAAATTATACCTATGTGGAAGGGAGGTTGTGAAAGAAATAAAAGATGTGATGCGAGATTTTAAGGCAAGTAAGGTAAAGGTGAACAACGTACGAGATACTCAAGTGCAGAAGGTTGTGAATAGTCCATACTTTGGATAGAAGACTAGAAGTGTTGGGATTCAGTATCCAGGAATGATAGAGGCGTCGCCAGTGGCATATCTCCAGCCTATGGTTTCTAGGTATCGAGAGGACTAGTTAAGAGAGTAAAGAAGAGTTAGAGATGATGCGATGTATCGCTTGATGTTCCAGAATAACACAAGGATTATATGGTACAAGCAAGTTGAAGGAAGGTTGCGAGTAGTATAAATAGATATGTGTAGGTCGCAAGCTAAAGTATGGTAAAGCAACAAGGTTTTAGGAAGACATGAGTAAGGATAAGAAACGGCAAGTGAGAAGGTGACGAGAAGGGATAAGTCCTCGGAATTAAGCCCATGGGAACAAGAATTATAGAAAGTTTAGTATAGCCTGAATATACTCAAGGGAGTCTAAGACTAGTAAAATTTAAAAGAGATGGAATTCTGCCCTGGTAATAGAATAAGGGTGTAATTGTGATAGATAAAGGATGATGTTTGGGCCTTCGATTGAGTAATGATTTGATGAATTGTAAAGGATTAAAATACCTTCATAAGGAGAATCACATTGGGATGCTATGAAATATGGTTATTGAAGTATAGTATCGCTCCTAGGTGGATCAGTCTAATCACTTCAGATAGTTTCCCAATGAGACGTGAGCCCTAGTGACAATATATTACGTAAGAAATTTCAAGTTATCAGTGGTAAATTGTAGATCAATATTGAGGTGAATCAACAATGGATAGACGAAAGTCACAAAGTATGAGATGAGATTAGGCCACCATTCTTAATATGAATAGTAATGAGGAAGCATTAAAGGACATAGATTTATACATATAGGATAAGCACGAGAGTAACGTGGAGTTTGGTAGCAAACCTCAGTAATGATAAATCAAAGTAAGAGTTATGGTAGTAAATTCATACGGATAGATAAACAGACCTATGAAATAAGGTATAACGGTATTCATAAGTTCAACAAAGTACCGAGCGAAGAACTTCAGTATACTCATAGATGCCCAGAGGGACATCTTATCAAGCTTTGTATATGTTTACAAAGTGAAGCCTAGATATTGGCTAAAAGCTGAATGAAAAAAGGAGAGAAGAGTCACATAGGCACACTTACAAGGTCAGAGTGGTATAGGCTGCATGACAGAAGGTAGCGACAGTTAATAGATTGGAAGGATTCCGACCACAAGTCGTGGGGTAAGAAAGAGGCCTAAAGGGGGGAATGCCCTAGCCTTTGGATTTATTCACAAAATAGTTGCCTAAATGGCAAGGAGAGTACTAAAGTATTCGGAAGACATAGGTTATGAAAATGATAAGTGCATCAGTCAAAATTCGAGGACGAATATTCCAAAGGGGGGAATGATGTCACATCCCGTATTTTCGTATGTTAAAGTTTCATCGTAAGTTAATCGATGTAAAGTTCGGGAATGAGATTATAAGCATTATGCTATTTCAAACAAGTGATCACTAAATTCATGAAGGTGAGAGGTAAGCAAATCGAAGAAAAGGAATTTCGTCAAAGTTTGATATTTTGGGATAAAATACGGCCCGAACTAAAATACCTGATATTTATGGACTAGTGCCATACAAGGTACCACATGGCCATTATAGTAAGGTGTATGAAGTATGTTAAAAGTGAGTAGCATTTTAAGTAATTTGAGATAATTCTTAATTATGTGAAAAATTAGTTAATTATGGATTTTAGTAAGAGAGTAACTAAGTGATTAAATTATTTGGATAAGGTCCAATGTGGAAGAAATTTAAGTGTGAATTAAAGCCCAATATGGTGACTCTTACACCATGTAGCAAGGTGGCACAATTAAAGAGATTTGTGGCCAAGTCATCATCAAAGTGGGGCCCACAACATATAACTTTAAGAGATCTCTTACCTTATTCAAAGAGTGATGCTAAGACTTATTAGAGATTTCCTTACGGATGGAGTTCAAGCCAACAACTTTAAGAAGGTTTCTTACCTTATTAAGGTAGGATGCTAGTAACGGATGAATCACTTTGCCTAAAAGCCATTTCTCGGTTCAACTTTTTGTGAGGAATTAAGCTTCTATGTGAATAGATCTCTAAAGGTACACTATGTTGAGTGTACAAACATGGAAAGGAAAAAGAAGAGCGAATCTGGATTGGTCGAGATGCAATTCTAAGAGAGCACGGTACAGTCTTTCTCAAGAATATCATACGGATTTTTCCCTACTTCAATCCGTCGTTACGTGTTTTGTCGCAATTGGCATGTATTAGAGGAATTGTCAAAAGAATCAGCTCGGGTATGTTAAGGCTAAGCCCTTCCTTCATTTTGGCATGATCTCGTAATTACATATATTTGATAACGAGGCATAAAGAGAAGTTCATACTCCCGAATTTATATACATTATCCTAGTCTCATAAATTACAGTATTCTCCTTATCGGGACTTCATATTTAATTGAGTATTGTCTTCTTCCAGTCAAGAGAGAAGAGAGCCTATATATACAGTATTATAGTATTTTCATTACCATCGAGCTATAATTGATGAGTGAGCCCCTATTGGGCAACCTCTGATCAGATAGTAAGTTATATACCGAGCCTGTTGTGGCTGAGCGCCTATGAGCGAACCCAATTGGCCAAGATACAGAGCCTAGTATGTCCGAGCACCTATGAGCGAGCCTACTATGCCAGAGAAGTTATATATATACCGAGACTTATAAGGCCGGACAGCTATTTTACTTACTATATTGAGAGAGTTGAGTCAGTATCAGCAGGTGAGTATATCTTCAGATTATCTTTGACTCCCAGTTACTTTCAGTTATTATATTATTAGTTCAGTTTCAACTTTCAGTATATTGCCTTACATACTCGGTACATTATTTCATACTGACGTCCCTTTTCTGGGGGCGTTGCATTTCCTGCGTGCAGGTTCAGAGAGACAGACGGGTAGACCTCCTCATTAGGTGTTGCCCGAGTTCAGCTTGATTGGTAAGCTTCATGCCCTTCGGAGTTGTCGGGTCTAGAGCTTTACGTACATCTTGTGTATAGATGTATATATGTTATGAGTAGGTTAGGGCCCTGTTCCGATCACAGTATATCCATCAATACAGGCTTGTAGACACATCCTGTCAGTTAATGCAGTATGTTGGGCTTGTAGGCCTTTTATGTACATTTTGTTGGTTGGCCAGCTGTAGTAGTTATGACGGCCTTGTCGGCCCAGCTTTATATTGATATTTAGTCAGCATTCGCAATTGTCTTGCAATGTGGCCCATGGACAAAGTATGACAATATATGTTCAGAATCCCTTAGTTGTAAGTTGGTACGCAAAGATAGGTAAGGCACTAGGTGCTGGTCTCGCCCCCCTAAGTTTGTGTCATGACATATGTTCACAAAACCCTAGACCTAGCAACTCCGAAGGATATGGAGCTTACCGATCAGGCTGAACTCGGGCAACACCTACTGAGAAGGTCTACCCGTCTATCTTTTTGAACCTGCATGCATGAAATACAGCATCCCCTGAAAAGGGACGTCAGTACAAAATAATGTACCGAATATGTAAGGAAATAAAATAACTGAAAGCTAAAACTGAACTGATAATATAATAACTGAAAATAACCGGGAGTCAAAGATGATCTAGAGATATACTTACCTGTTGATACTGACTCAACTCCTTCAATATAGTAAGTAAAATAGTTGTACGTGTAACTGCTCGGCCGTAGTAGGCTCGCTCATAGGCGCTCGTCCGTATTAGGCTAGGTATCTTGGCCATTCTAGCCTCGCTCATAGGTGCTCGGCCACAGTAGGCTCGGTATATAACTTATCATCTGATCAGAAGTTGCCCAATAGGGGCCTGCCCACCAGTTATAGCTCGATGGTGGTGAAAATACTGTAATACCGTATATATATATAGACCTTATTCTCTCTTGACTGGAAGAAGACAATACTTAACTGAATATAATGTCCCGATAAGGGAAAATACTGTAACCTATAAAACTAGGATAATGTACATAGGTTCAGGAATACGAACTTCTCTTTATGCCTCGTTATTAAACGCATGTAGTTACGGGATCATGCCAAAATTAAGAAAGGTTTAGCCTTAACATACCTTATTACAATCTTTCCAATCACCAAGTTGAACTCGCCTCTTCAAACCTTAATCTACAACAACGATAATAATACTATCATTAAGTTACGAAGGGTACAACTATCGCACAATGAACGATAAGCTTATTTTGTATTAAAACGGGCAGCATCTCCCTTATAATCCTTACTTCCTCCAAATTCAAGATAACACCAACAACACAAGAACACAAAAATATCAACATATATACATTATTTCCAACCTTATATACACCACAAAATACTACAAAACATCCCAACACACCCCAATCTCTTCATACACATAACGACCACCGTAGTAGTGTCAAATAGCCCGAAAGTGTTACGACGAACGACCAGCCCACCACCCTTCATTTATGTAGTATTTCTCCACACCCTTACTCCTCTAGAACTCTACATAACAATAGTAAAAATTGCAGCCCAACAGCAATACAAAACAATTAACAAAATAGTCAGCTACAAGTGAATAACTCGAACTCACGGCTTCCGATCACTGTCCCGTGAGTTCTTACAAATATAGAACAAATTACCATGCGTTTACAGCAGAAAGAAATGGATGAAAGAAAGCAGTAAACTTACCTTATCTGTTGGATAACTCAGCGCCTATCTTGGTTCTTCAAACTCTAGATTTTACCTCCAATTAGAACTTGAAAGGGAGAGAAAATCAACTAGGGTTTGTGGGCAATATTTGGGAAGCTTTTTGCAGAGCTTATGTCTGGTTATTATGCCCTATCATCAGTCTAATATATGAAAGAAATAGTCTTTTAAAAAGACCTCTTTGGACGACCCGAACTGGCCCATTTTCGGACTCTCATTTAAGCAAGTAGGTGACACACCTACTTGTCACCTAGCAGCTTGTGCAGTCTTACTTTCACAATGAATATTTTATAAACAAGTTTCAAGTATTGGAAAAAATATTATACTCTTGGATATTCAATACAAATCAAGGAATTTAAGAAATGAGTTAAAAAGGTAAGAAAATCTTATCCAAACTCTTCAAATCTTCAACTCCAAAGTGTGGTGTAATTACCCTAGCTCCAAGCTTATATTTTCTAGTCAAGAAGACTAGAGATTTGCGAAAGATCTCTTCCAAATGAGTTGGGTCGAGTATTAAATGGTTTGGGAGCCAAAAATGTGAAGGACCAAAACTGTCCAGATATTCTGCCAAGTTATGTGAAATGCAATCCCGAAAATTATCCTGCGATCGCGATGAACAACATTGCAATGGACCACGATCGCGTACTTCACATAGAGTTTGATGTAATGACCGAACTGGTCGTTTCGAGCGTTGGTATTTCATTCAGTGGTTGAGGTCTTGCATAGCTTCACATGATGTATTACAACTTGCGTGCATGGTTGTTTCGGGTTCGTAAAGATTTCGGAGTGATTCAGAACACTTTGTTCCTGTTACAAGAGTTGAACAAGTTTAAATTTTGCGTATTTGACCTCGGATCGGAGTTTTGATGGTTCTATTAGGTCCGAATGGTGATTTTAGACTTAGGCGTATGCCCGTATTTGTCACGACCCAAAATCTACTATAGGTCATGATGGCGCCCAACGTCGCCGTTAGGCAAGCCAACGCTTAATTATTTATTTTATTATTTTTAAAATCTTGTATCTTATTTAGAGAGAGAGGTCAGTGCATTAAAATAAATCGTAGTTACGTACAGTTTAATTAAAATAATAAGTAATAGTGTATCAATGTAAAACAATCCATAAACAAATTCTAAAACACCCCCAACACCCGGTGTCACAAGTGCACGAGCATCTACTAGAAGGTACAATAACAATACGACATATGTCTGGAATACAAGTTAGACACAAAAATATAAATAATTCTGATGGAGACTCTGTATGTTGCAGATCGTAACATGGGATGCAGCTCACAGTAAAGTCCCTGCAATAGCCGCGCCTTTGTGCCCAAAATACCACCAGAAATATACATACTTGCACAATAAGTGCAAAAGTGAAGCATGAGTATGTAAATCAACGCATACCCAGTAAGTATCTAGTCTAACCCCGGAGAAGTAGTGACGAAGGGTCTATATCGATACTTACTAGTGGTCCAATAAATCAAGTACAATAGAAAGTAAACAAGTATGAGGCATGGTAAATAAACAGTGTAAACAAATATAGGTATGTGGTACGATCCTCCTCTGAACAGTAAACATAAGTTCTTAATTATCGGTTACCTCCTTAACCGAAGTATATATATAAAATAGTCGCCACTAGATAGGGCGTCACAATTCAAATCAGGAAAACTCATGGATACATTGGCTTCTTGTCAAATATTACGCACGGTTCTGCCGAGGCGAACAGTCCGATCCTATAAGAGTATTTCATGAAGTTGTTGAGGCGAACGACTCGATCCCATAGGAGTGTTTTATAGAAATGCCAAGGCGAACGGCTCGATCCCATAAGAATGTGATACATGATATTGCCGAGGCGAACAGCCCGATCCCATAAGAATATGATACTATCGTGGCGAACGGCCCGATCCCATAAGAATATGATACTGCCGAGGCGAACGGCCTGATCCCATAAGAATATGATATTGCCGAGGCGAACGGCTCGATCCCATAAGAATATGATACTACCGATGCGAACGGTCCGATCCCATTAGAATAAGAAGCTTTAACGGGTCCTTGACCCCACTCATGAATATACATGTGAGTTATGAAATTTAAAGAAGCTTTTCAATGAAAACGCACAATGTGAGAGAAATTCCTAAGGGAAGCACAATTATTCCATGTCTAATCAAGTAGCTTGTCAAATCTCTTACAATAGCGAGTCCATCACTCTATGCAAGCCTAGTTTCAGGTTATAAAGAGAAATCAAGTAACTAAGCAGGCAAGAATAACTCAACTAGTACAAATAAAGCATGGCGTGAGTCCTAGTCTACCCGAACATAATCAGGAATTCTAGCATGCGCACGGACACTCGTCACCTTATACGTGCGCAGCTCTCACAACATATAGCATATAACAATAATAACATCAACGGGTAATTTCCCCCTCACAAGGTTAGACAGGAGACTTACCTTGCTCCGAAGTTCCATAATCGGCTCCAACGCCTCTCTAACACCTAGAACCGATGGCCATCAATTTAAAACTAGTCAAACAATATGCAAATCAATCATAATATACCATAATACATACAATTTAACAATTTATAATAATTCTCAACTCCGCTCAAAAAGTCAACAAAGTCAACCCTCTAGCCCACGTGCCCGGATTTTGAATTTTTAGAAGATAAACATTACCCATAACATTACGAACTCAAATATACCATTTATTCCTAATTCCGCTTCCAAAATCGTAGTCAAAATCCAAACTTATCAATTCTAGGTTTCTTTCAAAATCCCCCAATTTCGATTAATTTCCATGTTACAATTCCATATGTGTTCATAAAATATAATCAAAAGTGGTTTAGAAACACTTACCCCCAAGAGGTGGATGAAATAGCTTTCCAAACTCGCCCTAAAGTCGGCTCCAAGAGAGAAAAAATGAGATGAAATAAGCAAATCCCGCTTTGGTTAGCATATATGTTCTGCCAAGTCGATTTTCCGATCCTGCGGAACTCCTTGCGCTTTTGCGTCTCCGCTTCTGCGGAAGTTACCTTGCATATGCGGCTTCCCCCAAGGTGCCAACTTTTTGCTTCTGCGGACATTCAATCGCAGATACGCATCCGTTTCTGTGGAAATCACCCGCATCTACGGACTCCCTAGCTCGAGCAACACTCCGCATCTACGCGCCCATGACCGCACCTGCGGCTCCGCAAGTGCGCTACAACACTCGCACCTGTGATCTTCCAGCCTTAGACCACTTCCACTTCTGCGCCCCTCCACCCGCATCTGTGAATCCAACCAGCCTCAATCCCAACTGCTTCTGAGACCCCTGGGCCGCTTCTACGGTCTCGCACCTATGGCCATAACCTCACAGGTGCGATCACACCAGAAGCCTTAAGCTTCAGCAATTCCTTAAGTCCAAAACTCGATCCGATTCCAATACGATTCGCACCCAAGGCCCTCGAGACCCCATCCAGCCATACTAACAAGTCCTAAAATACGATACAGACTTAGTCGAAGCCTCAAAGCATGCCAAATAACATCAAAACTATGAATCAATGATCGAAACCTTTCTTTAAACTTTTAAACTTCGACGAACGAGTCCGAATCATATCAAAACATTCCGGAATGACGCCAAACTTTATGCACAAGTTATAAATCACAATACGAACCTATTCCAAGGCTTATAACCCCAAACAGACATCAATAACACCAAAATTCACTTCAAATCCAACTTTAGAAATTCTTAAACTTTCAAAAATGCCAACCTTCCATAATAAGCATTGAAATGCTCCCAGACGACCCGATACTCAACCCGAACATACGCCTAAGTCTGAAATCATCATACAAACCTATTGGAACATTCAAATCCCGATTTTGAGGTCATTTACTCAAAATAACTCTTCCAACTTAAAGCTTCCGAATTGAGAATTTTTCTTTTGAAATAACTCTGAACTTCCCGAAATTAAATTCTGACCACACGTACAAGTCATATTAAATGAAGTGAAGCTACTCAAGGCCTCAAACTACCGAATGATGTGCTAGAGCTCAAAACGATCGTTCGGGTCATTATAGTATCTGAATTCGGAGGTTCCTATGTTGATTTGGCTCAAATTGGCAAAAGTTTGAAGTTTGATGGCTTTGAGAATTGATAGGTTTGACCCATGGTTAAATTTGTGGTTATCGACAACCGTTTGGGATTTTGAGCTTTGAAATAGGTTAGTATGGTAATTTGTGACTTGTGTGAAAGTTTTGGGGTCATTCCGAGTTGTTTAGGCATGTTCGGCGTAAGTTTGGAAGATGGAATTTTTATATAGCTCATTAAGCTTGAATTGGTGTGTGATTCGTGGTTTTGATATTATTTTGTGTGATTTATGGCTCTAAGTAGGTCCGTGTTATATTTTTGGATTGGCTGGTATGATTGGACGGGGTCCCGGTGGCCTCGGGTGTGTTTCGAATGGGTATCGGACCGTTTTCACTCATGTTAGAGTTGTTGATGTTCTAGTGTGGTGGTGTTCATCGCGATCGCGGGTGCGGTGTTGCGGTCACAGAGGGTGTTTGGGACTGGCAGCCTTTTCTTCTTCACGTTTTCAGTGTGAGGGGCACGATTACGGAACTGAGGGAGCTGACTCTTCTCGTTCGCAGTGAACTGTCGTGATCGCGTAGTGTTTGGTCAGGCTAGGGAGGTTAGGTGTTTTGGCCTCGGCATTTGCGAGAAGGCCTCACGTCCGCGTAGGCTTGGTGGATGATGCACCACATTCGCATTCCTATAGATGCATTCGCGAAGGGGCTTCTGGAGGCAGCATATGATTTGTAAATTGCAATCTTGAAGTGAATCCGCGACATGGGACCACGGGGCATCATATGAAATATTTCATTTCGAGGGTTTTGAGTTATTTTATCATATTTTGAGATTGGGAGCTCGGATATGGGCGATCTTGGAGGGGATTTTCATGATTTGGATTGGAGTAAGTATTCTTGACTCGGATTTGGTTATTATTCATGATTCCATCCTTGTTTTTATCATTTAATTGATGAATCTAAGTGAGGGAAATTGGGAATTTTAGTAAAATATTTCTAAATGTAATTTGAGGATTTGAACCCCGATTCGGAGTCGGATTTAGATGAAATTTGTATGGTTGGACTCGTATTCGAATGGGTGTTCAGAATTTATAACTTTTGTCAAGTTACGGGAGGCGGGCTCGGGTTGACTTTTTGGGTTGACTCTTTTTTGTTCAAGATCGAAGATTTATTATTCGAGGTTTTTTCCTATGGCTTTTATTGATGATATTAAGTTATTTTGGCTAGATTCAAGTCGTTCGGAGGTCGATTCAAGTGGGTAGGAAATTTTAGAGTAGTGATTTGGCTTGTTTGAGGTAAGTATATTGCCTAACCTTATGTGGGGGAATAGCCCTTAGGATTTTGCCTTGATTGTTTATTGTGTTATGTGAAAAGCAATGTATACATTAGGTGACGAGCATGTACACGGGTGTTATGTGTGGTTTGTGACCCGAACAGACCTTAGGCTATTAATATGCCTTATTTTGGGGATGAACTATATATGGAATATGGTCATCACTCTGTGGCTATGTGAACGAGATCCATTACACTTGTTTTAGCCGTGGTAATACTTTATTTGTTAAATACCCATCCGTATTTTACCATTTCATGTCCTTGTGTACCTTGTTGATAAATTATGAGCTTTGTCATGATAAACCTATGGTGTTATTATATTTTTTATATTGTGGTAGATGAGGACATGTTATGTGGATTGATTGTTGACGTGCGGACCATAAAGGTGGCATTTCACTATTTTTGATTGTGTGGAGCGATACAGGTGACTATTGTGATATTTTTTAGGCGGAGTGATACGGGTGACTATTGTGATATTATCTGGGCGTAGCGATACTGGTGGCTATTTTGATATTGTCTAGGCGAAGCAATACTGGTGGCCATTGTGATATTGTCTAGGCGGAGCGATACGGGTGGCTATTGTGATATTGTCTGGACGAAGCGATATGGGTGGCCATTGGGATATTTTCTGGACTGAGTGATATGGTTCTCTATGGTATTATTGTCTGGGCTGAGTGCTATGGGCGGGTATTGTGTTATTGTTAGGGCGAAGTGATACTGGTGTCTATTGTGTTATTGTCAAGGCAGAGTGTTACGGGTGGATATTGTTGTTATGATAAAAATGTGGGCTCGAGGTGCCATTTGTGTGAGTTTCTTTATGATAATTTGTTGTTGAAATTGAGCCTCTACTTGTGTTGAGCTGTTATCACTTATTCTGATGAGGTTATTGTTATTATTTCATGTTATACTTTTGTTGTCAATCTTGATTTATTGCACACGTTATTTTGTTTTTGACTAGTGAGTATCGCATGACTTGACCTCGTCACTACTTCACTGAGGTTAGTCTTGTTACTTACTGGTTACCGACCATGGTGTACTCATACTACACTTCTGCATATTTTTATACAAATCCAGGTGTTGGAGGTAGCGGACCCAGGCAGTGATAGCTTCTTTGATCGTGAGGATTCAAGGTAGAGGTGCTTTAATCGTCGCAGTCCCTTGGAGTCAATTCCTTACATTTGTACTGTCAATTCTCCATTCGAACAATATCGTATTTAGAGATATTTCTATGTATTTAGTTAGAGTTCGTCACTTTGTACTACCTAGTTTCGGGGATTCGTTGTGATTATCGCGGTGTTGGCTTGTATCACCTTTATTTCTGCATATTTATTAAACTCTGTTTTATTATATCATGTCTTTATTGATTTAAAAATTAATAAGTGATCGACTTACTTAGTTTTACAGACTTTGTGCCATCACGACCCCTTTGGTAGGATTTGGGTCGTCACAAGTTAGTACCATAGCTCTAGGTTCATAGGTTCTACGAGTCACAAGTAAGTTTAGTAGAGTCTTATGGATCAGTACGGAAACGTCTGTACTTATCTTCGAGAGGCTACGGAACTATTAGGAAAAATTCACGTCTTTCATTCCTTATCATGCGAATTTGTCGATTTCAAAGTTTGAGCCTTTTGTCTTTTTATTCTCTCGCAGATGGTGAGAACACGCACTATCAGATCAGCTGAGCAGACTCCCGTGCCGCCTGCTAGAGCGGCAAGAGGGTAGGGCTGAGGTAGAGGCCGATGAGGGGCACGTGCTACAGCTAGAGCACCTGCCAGAGCAGCAGCTGAGGAGCCACTAGCAGTTCCGATTGGGGAGCAGGAACCAGAGGGGCATGTTGCTACCCCGAGACTCTAGGAGACCTTGGCACACTTTTGAGCATGTCTGGGACTTTGGCTCGGGCACGTTGATTCCAGTCACACCAACTACTTCACAGGCTAGGGGAAGAGCTCAAACGCCCGCCGCCCGTACTCTTGAGCAGTGGTGTCATGTTGATCATGCTCTGGGTGTTGTACTAGTGCAGGCCATGATTGTAGCGTAGGCTGAGGTCAGTCCAGTTGCGATAGAGAAGGAGTAGAAGAGGCTAGAGAAATTCCAGAAGTACAATCCTCCTCATTTCACCGGTGGGCCTTTTGAGGATGCACAGGGATTCCTAGACCAGTGCCATCATATTCTGCGTACCATGAGCATAGTGGAGTTGAGTGGGGTTGACCTTACTATTTTCTAGCCAACTGGGTCGGTATATAGATGGTTGAAAGCATATGAGGAGAGTAGGCCAGCTAGCGCAGTGCCACTTACTTGGTCTCAGTTCAGTGATCCCTTTTTGAGGGAGTTTGGTTCACAGACCCTCAGGGATGCGTTGCACACCGAGTTTGAGTAGTTCCACCGGGGGACTATGACGGTGTTCAAGTATGCTATGAGGTTTGCTGAGTTATCTCGTCATGCACCTGCTTTGGTTTCCACTGTTAGAGAGAGGGTCTGCAGATTTATTGAGGGACTCGGTTATGGTCTCAGATTTGGGATGGCACGGGAGTTGAGACCGATACTCCATTTCATCAGGTTGTGGAGATTTCTAGGAGGTTGGAGCATATCTGAGGACAGGAGAGGGGGGGATAGGGAGGCCAAGAGGCCTTGATGTTCTAAAGGATTTAGTGTATTCTACTCTTTGTCTCTGACCCATCATGGCAGAGGTTCTATTAGTCGGCCAGTTCAATCTGCACTCCAGGTTACTCATAGTGCTCCAACTAGTCAGGGATCCCAGGATACTCATATCGGACAATAATAATTCAGTGTGCCTTCTGCATGGGGTTCCTACAGTGGTTATTCCAGTCATACGGCACAGACTATGTACCAGCAGCCATGCCCGTAGAGGGGTTGTTTTGAGTGTGATGATATTAGGCACATCATGAGAGATTTTCCCAGACTTCGGAGAGGTGGACTTCATTAGGGCGCTCAGGCTATGGGTTCAACAAGTTGTGAACAAGTTGAATATGATATCATTGACTTATTTACTTATACTGTTTCCTTTATATCCTGAGTTGTTGTTGATTATTGATATTGGTCACTAACTGTTTCTTCTGAGCTTGTCACTACTTTCAGCCCAAGGATAGGTTTGGTACTTTTTGAGTACATGGGGTCGGTTGTACTGATATTACACTCTGCACTTCATGTGCAGATCCAGGTACTTCTAGACGTGGTGATTGCTAGAGTTGTGTTGGTACAAGCTTTTGGGCAACTATGAGGTAGATGTTATGTCATCTGCATTCCCTGAAATTCTCTTTCATTTATTTCTGTTATTACTGTTCTATTGTTCAGACAATTGTATTGAGGATTTGGCCTTATATTTTGATATTCAGTAGTGCTCATGTACTCGTTAACACCGGATCATTAGGATGGTTGTAGTAGCATTACTATTGTTTTCGCAGTTATTTCATGATGTTTCCGCTATTGAGTTTATTAAATTATGATTTATTTAATTCATTATTATTGTGGAACTATTGACTTGCCCAGCAAGTAATGTTAGGTGTCGTCACGGCTTCGGTGGAAGTTGGGTCGTGACACATGGGGGCCTCAGGTGTATTTCGAATGGGTATCGAACCATTTTCACTCATGTTGGAGTTATTGATGTTCTAGTGTGCTGGTGTTCATCACGATCCCGGGTGTGGTGTCATGATCGCAGACCTGAGGGAGTTGACTCTTCGGGTTCATGGTGGACTCTCGCGATCGCGTAGGCTTCGGTGGACGATGCATCGCGTTCGCGTTCCTGTGGGCACGTTCGCATAGGGGATTCTGGAGGAAGTTGATGATTTGTTTGTTGCGATTACGAATGGTGCACTCGGACTGCCCATCCGTCTGGGGGTGAAATATTGTACTCAACTCAATCCGCATACCTAACTCCCGCTGCCCAGCTCTCCAAAAATGCGATATGAACTGTGTGCCTCGATCGAAGATAATAGACACGGGCACACCGTGAAGACGAACAATCTCACGGATAAAGATCTGAGCCAATTGTTCTGAACAATATGTAGCTGCCACCAGAATAAAATGCGCTGACTTGGTCAACCTATCCACAATGACACATACTGCATCAAATTTCTTCAAAGTCCGTGGGAGCCCAACAACGAAATCCATGGTAATACGCTCTCACTTCCACTCGGGAATCTCAAGTCTCTGAAGTAAACCGCCGGGCCTCTAATGCTCGTACTTCACCTTCTGGCAGTTCAAATACCGAGCTACATACTCTACTATATCTTTCTTCACCTTCTCCACCAATAATGCTAAGTCAAATCCTAATACATCTTGGCAGCACCCGGATGAATGGAATACCGCAAACTATGGGCCTACTCAAGAATTAACTCACGCAACCTATCAACATTGGGCACACAAATCCGACCCTGCATCTGCAACACCCCATAATCGCCAATAGAAACCTTATTAGCATCATCGTGTTGCAGCGTATCGTTAAGGACAAGCAAATGGGGGTCGTCATACTAATGCTCTCTGATGTGCTCATACAAAGAAGACCTAGAAACTATGAAAGCAGGAACTCGGCTAGGCTCCGAAATATCTAACCTCACAAACTAGTTGGCCAAAGCCTGAACATCTGATGCTAGCGGTCTCTTACCAACTGGAATATATGCAAGGCTACCCGTACTCACAGCCTTTCTACTCAAGGCATCGGCCACCACATTGGCCTTCCCGGGATGGTACAAATTGGTGATATCATAGTCTTTTAACAGCTCTAACCACCTCTGCTTCCTCAAATTTAGATCCTTTCGCTTAAACAAGTGTTGTAGACTCCGATGATCTGTGAATACCTCACATGACAAGCCGTAGAGGTAATGCCTCCAATTTTTCAATTCATGAACAATAGTTGTCAACTCTGAGTCATGAAATGGGTAGTTCTTTTCATGAACCTTCAGCTACCGAGACGCGTAGGCAATCACCCTACCGTCTTGCATCAACACCGCGCCAAGCCCAATATGTGAAGCATTATAATACATAGTGTAAGATTCCGAACCCATAGGCAACAACAACACTGGAGCCGTAGTCAAAGTAGTCTTAAGCTTCTAAAAGCTCAACTCACACTCATTAGACCACCTGAATGGGGCACCCTTCTAGGTCAATCTAGTCAATAGGGATGCGATAGATGAAAAGTCCTCCACGAACTGGCGATAATAACCCGCCAAACCCAGAAAGCTCTGAATCCCTGTAGCTGAAGTAGGTCTAGGCTAGTTCTGAACTGCCTCAATCTTCTTAGGATCCACTTTAATGCCCTCGAAAAATACAACATGCCACAAAAAGCAGCCAAATCCAACCAAAATTTACACTTTGAAAACTTGGCACATAACTGACTATCTGTCAAGGTCTGAAGTACAACCCGAAGATGTTGCTCATTCTCCTCTCGACTGTGAGAGTAAAACAAAATATCATCAATAAAGACGATAATAAAAGAATCCAAATAGGTCTTGAATACCCAATTCATTAAATCCATAAATGTTTCTGGGGCATTTGTCAAGCCAAATTACATACTAGGAACTCATAATGCCCATACCAAGTCCGAAAAGTTGTCTTAGGGACATTCGATGCCCTAATCTTCAACTGATGGTAGCCAGATCTCAAATCAATCTTCGAAAACACTTCGGCACCCTGCAGGTGATCAAATAAGTCATCAATCCTCGTCAACAAGTACGTGTTCTTAATAGTGACTTTGTTCAACTACCGATAATCTATACACATCCTCATTGAACCGTCCTTCTTCTCACAACCATCACTAGTGCACCCCAGGGCGAGACACTAGGTCTAGTGAATCTCTTATCAAGCAAATCTTGCAATAGCTCCTTCAGTTCCTTCAACTCAACTGGGTCCATACAGTATGGTGGAATAGAAATGAATTGAGTGCCCGGAGCTAAGTCAATACGGAAGTCGATATCTCTGTCGGGTGGCATCCCAGACAAATCTGCAGGAAACACCTCTGGAAACTCGCGCACAACTGGTACTGAATCTATGGAAGGAACCTCCACACTAGGATCACGTATATAGGCCAAATATGCAAGACATCCCTTCTCAACCATATGCTGAGCCTTCACATAAGAAATAACCCTGCTAGTAGAATGGCCAGGAGTCCCTCTCCACTCTAATCAAGGCAACCCCAGTATGGCTAATGTCACCATCTTTGGCATGACAGCCCAAAATAGTGTGATAAGGTGACATCTAATCCATTCCCAAAATAACATCAAAGTCCACCATATCAAGAACTAGAAAATCTACACTAGTCTCAAGGCTCCCGATAGAAACCACACACGAGCGATAAATATGATCTACAATAATAGAATCCCCCACAGGTGTGGAAACATAGACTGGAGCACTCAAAGAATCACGAGGCACAACCAGATAGGAAGCAAAATAGGAAGACATGTATGAATAAGTAGAGCCTAGATCAACTAGAACTGAAGCATCTCTATGGAAAACTGGAACAATACGTATGATGATGGCATCAAATGACTCTGCCTCAAGTCTAGCTGTAAATGCATAAAACTAGGGTTGGGCCCCACCACTCTAACCTCTACCTCTCAGATAGCCTCTAGCTAGCTAGCCTCCACCTCTAATGGCTTGACCACCACCTTTAGCAACCTGACCCCCTCCTCCAGCTGGTTGAGCGGGCAGTGGAGCAACCGGTGCCGAACCATGGTACGGGAACCCTGCTGTGGCATGCCGCCCTATGACCTAGGGCAAAATCTCGTGACGTGCCTCGGGTGTCATGATCCAAACTGAAGGGTCGCGATGGGTACCTGGTGACTTACTCAACCGAGTACCAACATAACGTATCTTTCTTATTATACTATCATGGGTAAATGAGCCAGAAAGTCCATCATGAGATAACAAGAATAAAACATAAGGGAATACTTTACATATGACGACCCAACATGATATACAAACTTATACATGTGACATACTGGCCTATAAGGTCGACATGATCATTTGGACACTCAAAACATAGGCCGACAAGGCCATACAAGTATTCATATACATGACATCTGTCTACAAGCCTCTAAGAGTACATAAACGTCATAAAGGTCGGGACAGGGCCCCGCCATACCAATCAATACATGTCCAAAGCATACTGAACAAATAGGCAACTCCGGAGCAAGTGGAGTGCACCAACACCTTCCGCTGAGCTGATAGCCTACTAGGAGGACTGTCAACCTATCAATCGGGACCTGCGTGCATGAAACGCAGTGTCTCCGGGCAAAAGGGACGTCAGTACGAACAAAGTACCGAGTATGTAAGGCAGGAAAGCATAAATAAGAACAGTAATGTAAAGAGAGGTAGAGAAGATACAACATGTAACATCTAAGTGCCTCTGAGGGCGAATGACATAAAAAGCATAATACATAAATATATACATATACTTTTAAAAACATACGCCTCTATGGGCATCATCATCATCATATCGTACCCGGCCTCATAGAGGACTCGATAAAAACGTACCCGGCCATCATAAGGCTCGGTAGAATCGTAGCCAGCCACGTGAAGCTCGGTAAAACCCAACTAATCAGTAGTTGCACAATAGGTATCGTACCCGACCGAATATAGCGTGGCTCGATAGAGTAAAATAGATACATATATATAATGCATATTGGACTCATGGAATCACGTTCTAAACCTTTCGGAGTGACATAAGGTCGTCGCACCCTCAATTAACATTATTGACATCCATACCATCAATATGAACCTCAATAGGATTCAAGGATCATATATACTTGCTTAGAATAACTATGTAAGGAAAGAACAATAAAGGGCAGCCTTAGTTGCTAGGAGTAGATCTGTTATGAGATAGTGTATCATTTATGTTCATTTCACTTTAGATCATGCCAAATGAAAGAAGGAAGTGCCTTAACATACCTTTGAAATCTTCTATCCAATCGTCAAGCAAGCTCAATATGATCTTCTTACATCTACAATGAGTAAACCGACTTCGTCGTCATCATATAAGCATTGTAACTCTCATATTTGGAAACCAATATTCTACAAGAAAACGGACAGCACCTCCCCTATTTTTACTACATCCCATATGTTACCAAAAGTCACCAAACAACCCAAACAACCCAAACAACAATAATATAATTCACAATATGCTCTCTGATTACTTCAACAATCATTTTGAGCGGCAAGCTCGATTTACGATTAACAAAATATGGTTTGAATCCGATTCCTTTTCCATGAATCTGCCTACAACATCTATAACGTAATACTTATGTTTACTATATCATTTTCATCCCAAAACATCATAAGAATAATCTTCAAATATAGTCCACACCCTTAGCACCTTAACCTTTATCGTCAACCTCTTATTTTTCATGTTATCTTCTTCAATCAACTTAATTAGCACATAGATAAGCTTAACAACAGCAACCATAACATAATCAAGCTATTTATAAAAATTTCCAGCCACAACAAACTATATATATAGCCTCAACACAGCCAATAAAAAAACATAACGATTCATTATGCCATGTCAATTACTATCTTGTAGAGTTTCACGCAAACAACTAAACCAACACATGATTAACCTTAAGCACAACAAAGAACATGATTTACTTACCTCAGGAAGTAGATACAACTTGAAATCCTCGGCTGGTGTAGCTCACAACAACCCTCAATCACACCACAACACTATAGGAGTTGTATTCTCTTCTTGAATCAACTTTTGTGCTATAGCTTATACTATACCATAACACTTACTTCGGTTTATTATTACCAAGGTCTGCTACCCAACTCCAGGTTACTCTCTCGCTGCTTATCCTATATGTATAAATCTAAGTCCCTTAATGCTTCCTCATTACTGTTCATCTTAAGAATGATAGCCTAATCCCATCTCATACTTTGGAACTTTTATCCATATATTATTGATTCACCTTATTGTTGATCTATAATCTACCACTGATAACTTGAAACCTCTTATGTAATATATTATCACTAGGGATCATGTCTCATCGGGGAACATCTGGAGTTATTTACCTAATCAACTTAGGGACATTATTATACTTCAATAACCGTATTTCATAGCATCCCAATGTGATTCACCTTATGGGGGTATTTTAATCATGTACACCTCATGAAATCCCTTTTCTTTGAATCATTACCCAATCAAAGGCCTAAATGTCATCCTCTTATCTATCGCAATTACACCCTTATTCTACCACTAGGGCAGCATTCCATCTCTTCTAAATGCTCCTAGTCTTAAACTCATCTGAGTTCATTCAGGCTACGCTGAGCTTTTTATAACTTACGGGAACCATCATCTCTCTTGTTGTGATGGGTTTAATCCCGAGGACTTACCTATTCTCGTCACCTTCTCACTCACCTTTTCTTATCCTTACTACTATATACCTAAAACCTTGTCACTCTACCATACTTTAGCTTGCGACCTACATATATCTATTTATACTATTCACAACCCTCCTTTAACTTGCTAGCACTATAGATTTTCTTATGTTATTCAGGAACCTCAAGCGAGACATCACGCCATCTCTAACTCTTCTTTATTATCTTAAATAAAACTCTCAGTACCTGGAAACCATAGGGTGGAAGATATGCTACTGACGACACTACTATCATTTCTAGATACTGACTCACAACGCTTCTAGTCCTCTATCTGAAGCATATACTATTCATAACCTTCTGTACTTGGGCATCTCGTACCTTCTTCACCTTTACCTTACTTACCTTTAAATCTCATATCGTATCTTCTATCTCTTTTATAACCTCCCTTCCACATAGGTGGAATTCACATCCACACCTTAAAGCTCTATTATAATACTTGCACCTCATGTGCATACACAATCCTACGGAAGCTTCATACTATCTTCTTATGAGGCTGGTACTCTTCTAACTAGATTTATCGTAGAGACATTATAGAATATGGCCGATGTACAAAGATAGAACAACAACGACAAGTCACATAGAAAATATAGGTACAACAGTAACAGCTCAAGGTAAAGGCATGAACGTTTACATAAGGAAAAGATATCACAACATAATGCATGTCCCTCGTTCTCGCCTGCACGAAAACACCCTTCGTGCTATGAATGTATGATAATATAAATGAAATGGTACGGCATCACCCTTCATGCTTTTACTCTCATCCTCACATGATAATGTAAATTAGAAAACGATAATATAAATGAAATGGCATGGCATCACTCTTCGTGCTTTTACTCTCATCCTCGCATGATAATGTAAATGAATTGGCATGGCATCACCCTTTGTGCTTTTACTTTCATTCTCACATGATAATGTAAATAAAATGGCACGGCATCACCCTTCGTGCTTTTACTCTCATGCGCACATGATAATGTAAATGAAATGGCACGGCATCACCCTTCGTGCTTTACATTCTTCCTCACATGATAATATATATGCAATGGCATGGCATCACCCTTCGTGCTTTACACTCTTCCTCACCAAGCATATGTATATCAATGACAAGCAAGGTAGGAAGTATGAATAATATCAAGGAGAGTGTTTAAGCGGATATTCCAAATGAACATCAATCACAGCTTTCAAGCCAATAACAATTCAATAAACCTCAAGTACTCTATCGTTCAAGTGTTTCGACAAGTCTCAAAAATAATCTTTAACTCAAGTATAGAATCCAATATCTCAAGAATAATTATCGTAGCGATGTATTAATGACTAAACATGGTGATGACCGAATTTAACACATCAATGGTTTCACAAAAATCCGTCAAAGTTTAATCAAATTATAATAAGCTAAATCTTCATTTCTAGCATTAAATTTTATATTTCTAGTAATTTAGAAGTCAAGTAAGACATGAAACAAGAAGGTCACGTGATTCTACAAGGCATAATTAATCATATAATTTACCCCCGAGCATGATTAACCCTGGCACATGCATAAACGCTCGTCACCTCATATATGCATCACCCTCGCATGTAGCAAACAATGGCAATTAGTAGGAAAAATTCCCCCAACAAAGTTAGGCAAGACACTTTCCTCAAACAAGCCAAATCAATATACTAGAAGTGCCATCCTGCTCAAATCATCCTCTGAACGGCTTGAAACTAGCCAAAAGTAACTCAAAATCATCAAATAATGCCATAGGAAGCAAACCTAATCGATAAAGGTCGAATCTTTACCCATTTACTCAAAGTCAACTAAAAGGTCAAACCCAAGCTCGTACCTCGAAACCTAACAAAACTCAATAAATCTTACAACTCATTCCATTACGAGTCCAACCATACTAGTTTCACTCAAATCTGACTCCGAATCGATGTTCAAAACTCCACAATTTCACTTTATGAAAATTTAGACAAAACCCTCAAATAACTCTTTTAAAAATTCATAATCCAATTATCACAAACGAAGATAGATTCACGAAATATAATTAAAACTGAGTATAGAACACTTACCCTAATCCATGTGGTGAAAATTGCCTCCAAAATTGCCCAAATCCGAGCTCCCAAACTCAAAATATGATAAAAATACACAAACCCTCGAGTTTATATTGTTCTGCCTAGACCTTTCGCATCTGTTATCAATGAGCCACTTCTGCGACTAGATATATGCTTCTGCGGAAATACACTAAGCACAGACCCCTCGCACATGTAGAAACATATTCTGCTTCTGTGACATCGCAGGTGCGAGTCTTGTTCCGCTCCGACACCAAATCCCCGCTTTTGCGCCACAGGCCATCGCTTCTGCGAGGCCGCTGATGCGCCCCAAGCTCCACATATGCGATGACTCCAAAATCAGACCCTCTTCGCAAGTGCGATCACATTTCCGTTTCTGCGACCACCGCACCTGCACAAAATTAACCGCAGGTGCGCAACACCAGAACCAGCACTTCTTCAGCAATGCAACATGAGACAAAATAATCTGAACCGCATCCGAAACAAACCGGAGCTCCTCGGGACCCCAACCGAATATACCAACGAATCCCAAAACATAACACAGACCTACTCGAGACCTCAAATAATGCATAACAACATCAAAACCACGAATCGCACCTCAAATCAAACTTAAAAAACTTTTGAAATTTTAACTTTCAAAACTCGTGCCGAAACATATCAATCAATCCGGAATGAACTCAAATTTTGCGCACAAGTCCCAAATGATATTACAAAGCTATTATAATTCCCAGAACCACAATTTGAATAAGATATCATCAAAGTCAACTCTCGGTCAAACTTATGAACATTCCAAACCTTCAAATTTCCAACTTTCGCCAATTAGTGCCGAAACCTTCTAGAAACATCCAAATGCGAATCCGAGCATACAGCAAAGTCCAAAATCACCATCCTGATCTAACGGAACCATCAAAACTCTAATCCGGGGTAAAATACATATAAGTCAAACTTGGTCGACTCTTCCAACTTAAAGCTCCCTAGTTGAGAATCATTCTTCCAAATCAACTCCGGATCATCTGAAAACTAAAATCGACAATTCACACAAGTCATAATGCTACTTAAGACTTCAAACATCTGAACGGAATACAAATGCTCAAAATGATCGGTCGGTCGGTACAAGTCATTTCCTAAAATTATAGTTATGTACTCAGTCGCATCCACCATTTGCATATCTTATCTCAGTCTTTGTTATCATTTATTTTACATCATGTTATCATTGTTTGGGATGATTGGCATGAGATTGTGAGTCCAAGAGACTGGAGAGATTTATAACTAAGTGGGGCCTGAGGGCCGGTGTGTGAGTGATATTGACGGGATTGGGTTGCACGCAGCAACAAGTTTTATCGATTCATGATGGAATCGGGCTGCACGCCGCAGTAGGTATTTTCATGATGGGATCGGGCTGCATGCCACATCATATTTTATTAGAGCTTGGGCAGGATCCGCCCCTCCGAAGTCTGACATACCAATAGTGAGAGCAGGTACCGTTCAGTGCTAAGTGATTGGGTGTGATAAGTGAGAGTTGAGACAGTCAGATTGAGTACTCTGAGAGTATGAGTACGTGAGGTTATCAATGTGATGCATTATATGTGACATGCACATTTGATATGTAGATATAGAGACGTAACATTTTGCATATCAGTCATGCTTGACATATTCATTCGTGTTGAGCTTAAAGTGTTAAATTTGAAAGCATGTCTACATTTTTGAATTGCGTAGGAACTGTTTATGAGATTTCTTTTAGTCATTGCTGTCATTTCTTTTCTTCTCATATCTGTACTGTTATTATCTGGATTTGGAATGTACATATCTGAGCTCGTCACTGCTTTCAGCCCAAGGTTAGTTCTGTTACTTATTAAGTACATTGGGTCGGTTATACTCATACTACACTCTGCACTTTGTGTGCAGATCCAGATACTTCTGGGCATGGCGGTTGCTAGATTTGGAGCTTCATCTGTTTGGAGACTTTTGAGGTAGCTGCTTTGGCGTCTGTAGACCTCGACTCTCCTTTTTTTCAGTTATTTAGCATTGTTCTATCTTTCTAGACAGTTGTATTAGCAGTTTGACTGTGATGACCTTTTAGTAGCTCATGTACTCAGTGACACCCGAATTTTAGAAATTTGTATTTGAGTCGTAGTATTTCTTATCGGCTATTTATGAGATTTATTACTGTTAAACGTGTTTCATATTATTTTCAAATTAAAAATGCATAGTTATTTGTGGTTGTCGGCTTGCCTAGTACTATGATAGGCTCCATCATGACATGTTGAGTTTTGGATCAAGACAATAAGGCAGGACGATCCTATGTCCCCCTACCTCTTTATCCTTTGCATGGATATGCTCTCTAAAAATATTAAAAATCAAGTAGATACCAGGAATTGGGACCCCATTAAATTAAATCCTAGAAGCCCACCACTATCTCATCTATTCTTTGCAGACGATTTAACTCTAATGGGGCAGGCAAATGAAAAAATAATCGAGACAATTTGGTGTAGCATGGAGAATTTCTGTAACTATTCAGGTTTGAATATTAATACAGAAAAATCTAAATTAATTGTCTCCAAAAATTGTGGAGCTTCAATCAAACACTTATTGACAAACTTCTTTAATATAAAAATTAGTAACGATTTATCTAGGATTCCCTATCCTAAACAACAATCCAAAACACAAAGATTATCAATTACTTATCGATAAGATGAGCTCAAGATTAAACAATTTGAATGCAAATTGGTTAAGCATGGATGGTAGGAGTATCTTAGTAACCTCTACTCTAAACACTCTGCCAAACCACATCATGCAACTATCTTTACTACCAAACAAAACCCTAAAAGCTATCGACAAAATTCAAAGAGATTTCCTATGGGGTACTGCTGCGGAGAAGAAAGAATTGCACCTTATTAAATGGGACTGTCACACCTCCTTATTCCCGAGGGATAGGGGGATAGGGGAATTTTTCCAATTAAAGTGACATTAATCGAAATAAAATTATTTATTTAATCAGAGTCGCCACTTGGAATAATTTTATGGTGTCCCAAGTTACCGGTTTATTTTAAATCCCAAATCAAGGAAATTTGACTCTGCTTTAAAGTCTGCGAAACCAGAAGACAAAGTAAGGAATTATGTTAACCCGGGAGAAGGTGTTAGGCATTCCTGGATTCCGTGGTTTTAGCACGGTCACTTAATCATACATGGCTTAACTAATTTGTTTAATTACTTATTTTTAGGACCTATGTGCGTTTTATCTTTTACCGCTTTTAATTACGGCGTTATGGATTTATCTTTGAAAAACGGATCACATGTGTATAAATCCGCTTTATTCAGCATGCTAAAACTCATGTCATGCGTACGTGTACACAATTAATTACGCTTTATTAATAATTAAGATTATTTTGACCAAAGTAGCGCGAACACGTACTTTGCTTTATTTTTGAAATCATAATTATGTCACGCGAACGTGTACATAATCACGATAGTCGATTAAAAATACGCACCTAAAGCAAACTACGAATTGTTTATGAGTTGTTCATTCTAAGATTAATTTGAGATGGTTCTAAGGTCATCAATTATGAAATTATGGGATTATGGGGAGAACATGGATAGTAAACTGCCAGAATACTGATTCCAGCAAAGATCCTCACATTGTAATATACAAAAAATTGTAAATAAAGATTCATATACAGAAAGGACAAAATTAAGAGAACTAACATTAACAATGATATCAAAATCAGATTTTTTAACAAAATAAAATACTCTGTGGTACCGCAACAAACACCACCATCCAAAGTCCAAACCATACCCAACAAGTTTCCTTAAAAAACAAAACTGAGAAAATTAAAAAAAAAAAAAAAGAGCCCCAATTAATAACAGGCACAAATTAATAACAAATAAGCCACTAATTCATGGTATATGGATTAAAAAATTGAAGCAAGGTAGAAAAAGAGAAAGGACCTTTGTATTATATAATTTTGCCTTGAAACCGATTACACTTCGAATTCGAACCAAGCAAGGTTACTACGGACCGAATCTCAGCCTCAACCACTCGACGTCGACTCGAACGACGACAATCGATCTCCATTACGTTGCTTTGATAGATTAATCTCATACCCAACTGGATTTGGCTAGAATATAGCCATTATTTTTGTTCAAAATAATATGAGGAAGATGACTGACTGAGATTCCAAGATCTCTTTCTTTTGCTGTTTCTGTATTTTTTGTTTCCCTTTTTTACTGCTTCAATTTTGTATCTAGGTCTTCGTCCCCTCTTTTGAAATATGAGGAAGAAGATGTATATGTATATCTCCTTACCTCTTTGCTTGAAAACATGAAAAGTTTTCAGGCAAAGACAAAGTGAGCCGTATGACAAATCTTTGACTAAATCTTTATTCAAAAGGGAAAATAAATAAAGGAAAGGGTGCAATCGAGTCCTGGTTTTGGACAGCCTACATATCCCTGGTCATAAGGGAATCAGGTTGCATGTAGTTCAAGGAGAGTGATGGAATGATGGGTTGAGGAGTCGAGTGAGGTTCCGTCGAGGCTCCGGTCCGTGGTCCTGTTATTACATCAAAATCAAAATCTAAAGGAACTAAACAACCCAAGCTATGAGTTACAAGATTCCTATCTATAAGTCTTCTGAAGCTTGATCTTGAGTCTTGAATGGTTCTTCATGCATACTTTTGATTTGAACCTTGATGCTTGCTAGTTGCAGGTGCTAGTTCATTCTTCTACGGCTTCTTCTAAAAAGAACGGGTAATGCAGTGCTCGTGACTTCAGCCATGTCTTGATCAGTTCACATCTTTCATATGTTTCTACATTTTGGATTCACTTCTTTTTTCTTTTCTTCTCTTTATTCGGGATTGAGACTCCTTCTTTTGATCATCTCAAACCATGTGCCTCGAGGTAAAACCTGCTCAGACACCAAAATAAAACAAACGAATGAAATTTTTCTGCCCAGTTTTTACTAGGAAAATTTCGTGAGTTATTGGTAAAAAAATTCTAAACTACTTCTTTATTGAAAGTAATAAAAGGTCGGGAATGGTGTACCCTGAGAGATCATGATGATCATTTTTTTTTGGGGTGGTCTTCCTTTATTGTCAAAAAGATGTTTCAACTAAGGATTGGTGTACCTTATGTTGGAAAAATGTGGCCAGAGAATGATATACCCTATATTGGCAAAGATATCAGGGAGTGGTGTACCCTGCATTTAAGATCAAATCAACTAGGGAGTGGATACCCTATGTTGGAAAGGAGACTAGGGAGTGGAAACTCTATGTCTAAAATAAAATCAACTAGGGAGTGGATACCCTATGTTGGAAAGGAGACTAGGGAGTGGAAACTCTATGTCTAAAATAAAATCAACTAGGGAGTGGATACCCTATGTTGGAAAGGAGACTAGGGAGTGGAAACTCTATGTCTAAAATAAAATCAACTAGGGAGTGGATACCCTATGTTGGAAAGGAGACTAGGGAGTGGAAACTCTATGTCTAAAATAAAATCAACTAGGGAGTGGATACCCTATGTTGGAAAGGAGACTAGGGAGTGGAAACTCTATGTCTAAAATAAAATCAACTAGGGAGTGGAGACCCTATGTTGGAAAAGAAGACTAGGGAGTGGAGATCTTATGTCTAAAATAAACATCAACTAGGGAGTGGAGACCCTATGTTGGAAAAGGAGACTGGGAGTGGAGATCCTATGTGTAAAATAAAATCAACTAGGAAGTAGAGACCCTATGTTGGAAAAGTAGACTAGAGAGTGGAGACCCTATGTCTAAAACGAACCAAGAAGTATTTTTATTTTTTTTGAGAAAATCATTCATTTAAACAAATTGCCCTGACGTTTATTTTCTGAGGACATGAACAAATGATCCCTCTTTTTTTAAAATCCATACTTTTTATTTTTTTTTAATTATCCTAGGAGAAAATTCATCAGATTAGTTTTTTTTTCTATCTTAGAAAAAATATTCATCAGACTAAGACGTGTATCCTAGGAGAAAATTCATCAGACTAGGTATTGTTTTTTAGTTATCTTATGAGAAAGATTCATCAGAGTAAGATTTTTATCCTATGAGAAAATTCATCAGACTAGGTTTTCTTATCTTAGGAGAAAGATTCATCAGACTAAGATTTTTATCCTAGGAGAAAGTTCATCAGACTATGTTTCTCTTCTTCTTTTTTAATCTTAGGAAAAAGATTCATCAGGCTAAGATTTCTTATCCTAGGAGAAAATTTATCAGACTAGGGATTCTCATCTTAGGAGAGAGATTCATCAAACTAAGACTTTGTATCCTAGGAGAAAAACTCATCAGACTAGGTTCTCTTATCTTAGGAGAAAGATTCATTAGATTAAGACGTTTATCCTAGGAGAATGATTCATCAGACTAGTTTTATTTTTGTTTTTTGCTATCTTAGGAGAAAGATTCATCAGACTAAGATTTCAATCCTAGGAGAAAGTTCATCAGACTAGGTCTTTGTTTTGTTGTCTTAGGAGAATGATTCATCAGACTAGTTTTATTTTTGTTTTTTGCTATCTTAGGAGAAAGATTCATCAGACTAAGATTTCAATCCTAGGAGAAAGTTCATCAGACTAGGTCTTTGTTTTGTTGTCTTAGGAGAATGATTCATTAGACTAAGACGTTTATCCTAGGAGAATGATTCATCACACTAGGGTTCTTTTTTTGGTTATCTTAGGAGAAAGATTCATCAGACTAAGGTTTTTTTATCCTAGGAAAAAGATTCATCAAACTAGGTTTTTTTCTGTTATCTTAGGAGAAAGATTCATCACACTAAGATTTCTATCCTAGGAGAAAATTCATCAGACTAAGTTTTCTTATCGTAGGAGAAAGATTCATCAGACTAAGATTTTTATCCTAGGAGAAAGTTCATCAGACTATGTTTCTCCTTTTTTTTTTAATCTTAGGAGAAAGATTCATCATGCTAAGATTTTTTATCCTAGGAGAAAATTTATCAGACTAGGGCTTTTTATCTTAGGAGAAAGATTCATCAGACTAAGACTTTGTATCCTAGGAGAAAAATTCATCAGACTAGGTTTTCTTATCTTAGGAGAAAGATTCATTAGACTAAGACGTTTATCCTAGGAGAATGATTCATCAAACTAGTTTTTCTTTTTTGCTATCTTAGGAGAAAGATTCATCAGACTAAGATTTCGATCCTAGGAGAAATTTTATCAGACTAGGTCTTTTTTTCTTTTTCTTTTTTGGTCTTAGGAGAAAGATTCATCAGACTAAGGCGTTTATCCTAGGAGAATGATTCATCAGACTAGTTTTTTTTTTTTGGTTATCTTAGGAGAAATATTCATCAAACTAAGATTTTTTATCCTAGGAGAAAGATTCATCAGACTAGGTTTTTTTCTGTTATCTTAGGAGAAAGATTCATCAGACTAAGATTTCTATCCTAGGAGAAAATTCATCAGACTAGGTTTTTTATATCTTAAGAGAAAGATTCATCAGACTAAGATTTTCTATCCTAGGAGAAAGATTCATCAGACTAGGTTTTTTTCTGTTATCTTAGGAGAAAAATTCATCAGACTAAGATTTTCTATCCTAGGAGAAAGATTCATCAGACTAGGTTTTTTTCTGTTATCTTAGGAGAAAAATTCATCAGACTAAGATTTCTATCCTAAGAGAAAATTCATCAGACTAGGTTTTCTTATCTTAGGAGAAAGATTCATCAGACTAAGATTATTTATTGGGAGGAAAATATATCAGATTAGGATATATTATCCTAGGAGGAAAAATTTGAAGAGAAATGGCAAGATTTTATGCATACTAACAAGACAAATAAAGGCAAATATTTGAGAAACTTCCCTTTGTCGACTCTTCTCTTCTCTTCTTTTTCTCTTCTTTTTTTTCATTTTTTTTAATTATTTTTATTTTTATTTTTATTTTTCATCCTATTTTTCTTTCTTTTTTTTCTTTTCCCTTATTTTTTTCTTTTTTGTTTTGAACCACTTTCCTTGCACTGTTGTGTTCCTGTTTCAAACAAAGAAAGGTTTGTCAGTTTTAAAAGTGGTGCTTGGTTTGTGGCCTTGAGTCTTGGGCAGCTTGGCTTTGTTATCATCCAGCCTTTGGAAGAGCGATTGCATTGGTAGTTGGCTGCACTGCTGGGAGACTCTGTTGTTGCTTACAAGGGACCTTTACTTTCTGTCTCAACCCTGATTGTTTCGCTCCCAATGCCATTGGTATTTTGTGGCGCAATCAGCCTTATCCCAATCGGAGATCTTTGCTTAGGTGACCTTTTCTGATTTCTTGAATGACTTCCTACTTTTGAGCAATTTGTCTGTCAGAGAGAATCACAAGTTATCTTTGTTTTCGCCAAGTAGGCTGACAAGAGTCTTTTGGGGGAGCTTTTGCATGAACCCTCAAGGCATGTTGACAGTAACAACTGAGTGTGTTGGACAAATTTACTTTATGCAACCGAAAAGCTGGTAGCAGATTTTAAAATCTTTTCTTGCTTGTTTTGACAAGGACGGACTTAGAGTGAAGGACACAATGATGCAAAGAAACAATATTAACAAGAAATTCCCCTGTTGGGAAGGATAGAAGGAAGTTCTTTTTTTTTTCAATAACTAGCCTTAATGATCATGACATGCATTTTGGACTCAACGGCCTGATCTATCAAACTTATCTAATCTTTCCTTTTACCATTCTTATGACCTTTGAAGTTGGGCTTGTTTGTGCCAATTCTTTGCATCAGCCTCACGACTCACTTTCAACTAGTGGTGCCCCGAGGGATTTTCACCAACAAGTCTCTCTCATTTCTTCATCTCTACTTACTGTCGTCTTACAGTGCCCGTGAGGGTTTTCACTAGTAGGACTCTCTCATTTTTCTTTTCTTTTTCTTTTGCTTTCTTCGGTGAGCAACTTGACAGTGTTCTATGTCGCGTGACAACCGTTGCTCATTGGATGCTTCTCTTGGCATTCTTGAAGGCTGATTAAGAGGTCTTTATTTGGAAGGTTTTTGGATAGGGTTGGAAAGAAGGGACAGCATGAGGCTCAAAGTAGACTCAAAATGAGGAAGTTGTAGACTTACAACTCTTGGAATCGACTCTTTCAAAAGTAAAATAAAATATTTGCCCCAGTTTCAGATACTGGGATTTTTTGGGTTTCTTTTTCTTTTTTTTTATTTGGTTGCACCAAACCGTATAAGGCTGCCTACATATTCTTTTTTTAAGGAATCAACTCAAACGTAGTTCAAACTTCTGACCTAACTATTTTTTTTTTCATCTTTCGTTCTTTGTCTTTTCCTTTTTTTTCTTTTTCTTTTTCGTTTTTTTTCTTTTCAAAGCAAGTTGCCCCAACCTTTATTTTTCTGGGGCATGGACCTTTGACTGTTCTTTTTTTCTTTTTCTTTTTTCACTTGAACTTTCAATGAGTTGCCCCAGTTTGTACTCTTGGAGCATGAACATTTCTTTTCATTTTTTTTCATTTATTTTTTACTTTTCACTCTAAATTTGATTCCAAAGAGGGTGGTCAAAGAAAATAACACTGACTTAAAAGGGGTAGCGAAGGATATAAAGTGTTAGGATAGCAGAAAAAGGGCCTCTAAGCTTCGCGAACACCAAACATATTATCTATTCACAACCACAACATTGATGAATATGTCTGCCTTCTTGGTGTGTCATGGTCGAAAGACACTTTCCATCCATTAAATGTCAAACTTTCTACCGAACTTTAAATGATTCAACATTCTCAAATCTGATCTTCACAATGATTTTGAAGGTAAAGATACTTAAACTCCATGGGTATGACTATTCTAGTTTCACTTGAATTTTACTCTGGCTTAATTCCAAGGTATTTCAACTCTTTTTCATCCTCAAAAGTGTCTTTTTCTCAGTTATCCAATTCAAGCTTAAATCAATTTTCTAACATCTGGCCAAAAATTTCGCATGCATGTCATGTCTCTAGAACTAGCGGCGAAAGAATTAAGCATGGAATGACACAAAGGACAAACTGCATATCATTAAGTAAAGGATGGAAGAGTTTAACAACAAGACAAACAACCTAAAATCCGAGTTGCAACCCTAAAATAACTCGGATAATGAAAATAGCAACAGAACAGACAGACAAGACTCACACAAACAGGATAGAGGAATGGAAGGGTTTGACTCAATAAAACATACAAATCTGGATCAAAACCCTGAAATAACCCAGATAATAGAAAACATATCAAAACAAGCTACCAAAGATTCCTTCCTAGTGAGGAGGGAATGACTTTTCTATTGCTAAGCTTGACATTTGGCCACAAAATTGCTCATCAGAGTCACCAGGGCCTTCTCTAATATCAACATCATTAACTTCAATCAGCAAGTTCCCGCGAGGATACTCATACTCCCTGTCACCACGCATCATCCCCATAAAGTGTGCATCATCATGTGCAGGTAAAGGATTCTGCGCGATATCCTGGGTGTCACTGTCTTGGATCACAATCAGTTTTTCATGGATCATCCTTTCTATTTCTCTTTTCAAATCCTGACAGCTTTCAACATTGTGCCTCTGGGCATTGGAATGGTATTCACACCTTTTAGAAGGGTCAAATCTTCTTGCACGTTGGTCCACATAATTTGGAGGAATAGGTGCAATCATGCCATAATGCTTTAATTTCTCAAACGGGCTTGCATAGTACTCTCCTATATATGTAAAATTATCTTTCAACCTTTGTTCCCCTCTATACCCCTGGCTTGAATGTGGGTTATAGGGCACTTAAAAATTTTGTGGAGGCTAGTGGAGATTTTTCGTTGCTGGTGCTCGCCTTCTGGGGTGTCTTGGTGGCTAGACAACATACTGAGGTGAAGCAACAAAGTATTGTGGGTTCTGAGGTGGGTAGTAGTGCTCAGGGGAATCGTCGAAAACCAGCCAAGGGTGGTCATACCTTTGAGATGTTCTCCTCGGACCTCTTCTCGACCCTGATGACATCATGGTTTCTTCATCCTTCTCATTCGTGCCACTAAAATTAACATATTCAATCTGGACAGCCTGAGTTGCGGCTTTGAGAACTGCTTGACTTATAATTCTGCCTGTCTTAAGGCCATTCTCAATCATTTCCCCAATTTTGATTGCTTCCGAGAAGGATTTGCCCACTGTGTACATCATGTTCTGAAAATAATCTGGCTCTTGAGCCTGAAGGAAGATAGTGATTAGCTCGTGGTCATCCATGGGTGGCTTAACTCTAGCCGCTTGCTCTCTCCATTTAATGGCATATTCCCTGAAAC
This sequence comes from Nicotiana otophora, assembly GCA_000715115.1. Classification (NCBI taxonomy): domain Eukaryota; kingdom Viridiplantae; phylum Streptophyta; class Magnoliopsida; order Solanales; family Solanaceae; genus Nicotiana; species Nicotiana otophora. The sequence goes on along the minus strand of AWOL01S0046963.1, from coordinate 28,524 downwards.
TTTCAGTTGGTTTCTTCTTCAGGTTGGAAAGGGAATTGCGGTCTGGGGCGATGTCGATGTTGTATTGGAAGTGTTTGGCAAAGGCCTGGGCCATGTTATCCCAGACATACCAGCGAGATGTGTCTTGATCCATAAACCATTCGGAGGCTACTTCCGTAAGACTTTCCCCAAAATAAGCCATCAATAATCCTTCATTTCCTCCCGCACCTCTTAGCTGATTACAATACCTTTTCAGGTGGGCTATGGGGCCTCCATGTCCATCATACTTTTCAAATTTGGGAGTCCTGAAACCAAGTGGCAAACGAACATCAGGGAACATACATAGATCCTTGAAGGCAATACTCTTCTGACATGCCAACCCTTGTATGTTTTTCAACGGTTGTTCTAGGCTTTTCATTCTTTGGGTCATTTTTTCCTGTGCCATCTTTCAGGCAGGCTTCTCAATATTTGCAGTAAGATCAAATAGGTACGAGTGGTACTCAGGAGAGTGGTATTGTTCTTGTTGGGTAGCAAATTGTGACTCATAAGTTTTCCTCTGCACCACCGTCAGCTATGGGATGGTGAAGACGGGAATAATAGTAGTGGTTGTCTGATTAGTTGTCAATGGCACACTTTAGGAGCGCGCAACAGAAGTTCCAGCTGTAGTTATACAGTTGGGATAAAGACTGAACCCAGGTGGATAGGATTGATCATGCAATGAGACCGGAATGGTAGTAGTTGAAATGGATGTGAACTCTGGGAAACCATGAATAGAAAAAGGCGATCCTTGGCCATTGGCCCATGCTTGACACATTTCAGTCACTTGTTGCTTCATTACGTTATTTTCCTCTACCACAGTAGACTCTTGTTGAACCCTCTAACTCTGAGCCTCTTGAGCACTCGTAACAACTTCAATGTCAGTTGTCATTTTTCCTTGGATCTTGTGTTGTCATCTTACCACAAATCGACCACCTTAACCTTTCTTTACAATTCAAAATAAGAGACACGTTAGAATGGACTCAGTCGGTCCTTATTATTATTATTAATATTATCATTTTTTATTTTTTTAACACTTTTTTTAAATGGTCGATCGAACATGATGCAGGTTGCCTACGTATCATGTGCGAACATGAATCAGATCTTGCGTAGTTCGGGAAGATCAGGAATAAAGAAAATAAACTAGCTCTTTTTTTTTTTTGGATTTTGAATTTTTTTTTAATTTCCGAAAGAAAGACTTATAAAGAAGAAAGAAAATATATTTTTTTGAATTTTGACTTTTGTTCTAGAATTTCAAAAGAAAAACTTCTAAAGAAGAAAGAAAATATTTTTGGATTTTTGGACTTTTATTTTGAATTTATGAAAGAAATACTTCTAAAGAAAAAAGAAAATATTTTTGAATCTTGAATTTTCTTTTCAATTTTCGAAAGAAAAATGAAAATATTTTTGGATTTTGAGAAGAAATTAAAAGGAAAATATTTTTGTATTTTTTTAAAAAATTGGGGTCTAAAAGAAAGACTTTCTAAAGAAATAAGTAAAGGAAAATATTTTTGGATTTTTTGAAAATTGTGAGCCGGAACCGATAAGGTTTGCCTACGTATCTCACACCCGGTGAGAATCAGACCCGTGTAGTTCTGCCAGTTTTGACGGAACAGGGGAACATGGCACTTGAAATTTTTGGCTCATTTTGAAATGACCTTTTTTTTTCTCTCTCGTTTTTTCAGAGTTTCAGAATTTTTTAATTACCTACATCTCACTCTTGTTGTTTTTTTTTCTTGATTTGTTTTTCTTTCCCTATTTTAGAAGCCAGTCAACACGTGAGCCGAAACAAACAGATGCACAAGTAACACGTAAGATGCATCAGGATGGTCTTTTAATTTGGGTACACTGTCGTAGACGGACCCAACCCCTATGTTGAGTTCCCAAAGTTAAGTGCACGTGATGCAAACAAGCGTTCCTACTAGGGATCCGGCATGAGGCTATGTTATTCAAGGTTTAAACCTGGGGGTGTGTTCTAGACATGTCTTACCCAAGTAGACAGCTCGAGTCGAGGTGGGAAAATATACTGGGAGCACGAAAGTCTACCCGGCCTAGTTGCTGATCCAGCCTCGTTCTATTTGGTACGACCTCTAATAGAAAAGTGGGCCACGCGTACATGTGCACCATATTTTTGGAAGACTAAAACGGGAGGCGTAAGAAGACATTTAAATACAGTTCAAATAATATCAAAGCGGTAAATGAGCGGCAATTAGAACATTAGGCCCATAAACACAGTAATATCATGTAACACCCTGGAAATATTTGAAGTATTTCAGTGTAAAGCCCCGTAAAAAGTGAATTCAAGGTTTCGTGGTGCGGGAGTAGGCTTACGTGAAGCTCGCCGCAGTTCAGACTTTTTGGGTTGAACAATACACCGGAAAGTAAAGGAAAATATTTGACGAAAAAGTGCATTTATGCGGTCCATTATGCAACCGCATAATCACTCTGCGGGCCGCATAATGGCCACAAAAGTGGGCAGGAGAAGGGCCAGTTTAAGGGCAATTATGCGGTCGACTATGCGACCGCATAATTGTTATGCGGTGCATTATGCGATCGCATAACAGTTATGCGGACCGCATAGTGACCGCATACACAGACAAAGTTTTGATAGTTTTGGTCTGTAATTATGCGACCGATATGCGGTCCGCATATCCATTATGCGGTCGCATATGCGACCGCAGAACCTGTTCCGGAGCTCCATTTTTGGGTTTTTAAAACCCGACCCTACTTCGTTAAATACACGCTTTGGGTTATTTTTGAGCAAAAAAATCTGATGTTTTAGAGAGAAGGGAGAGTGTTTTAGAGAGAGAAAATCATAGGCTAATTATTCATCAAGTCTTGCTCAGATCTTGGAAGATTAACAAGAAAAACCCACAAGATCTTCATCTAAGAGGTAAGGTTCCATACCTTAGTTTTCAATTTCGAATTTGGGTAAAAGATGGTTGATTTGGAGTATGATTCTTGGGTATAAGAGTATTATTTATACATGTCTGTACTAATAAGGTTTGTGGAAAGATTATTGAGCTCAAATAAGTAAAGATTGGGTTGTGGAGTGAAGAAAATCTTGTAGAAGAACCTTGTAGTTAAATTCGCACATCTAGTAATTGATAAAATGCTCAAATGAGCTGAGACCATGAATATCTTCCTAATTATGGTTCAATTTTATTATGTCTCAAAATAAATCGGGATTGCTAAGAATCCCGGATCATTATAGAGTTAAGGAAGCTCGATTGAGGTATGTTGGCTAAACTTTCTCTCTTGGAATTGAATTCCATAATGTTTCTGTAACTTTCAAAGTATGGGTTGCGTATTAAAAGGTTTTGACTTTGAGTCGTGTTTCAATGAAAGATGGTATGCCAAATTATGTGAGAAAATCTCAATATTCTTAAGACTCTTAGTTGCTCATATGTGTACCTAAAGTCTTGATTTAAAAATGTCTTATTGTTGATAATCTATAAAGATGGTTGGAAGTGAAATAAGTTAATTGGGGATATAGAGTGTGGCCAACGTGCCAAGAAGTTAAGTTATGATTGTGGCTAGTAGTGCAAATGATTTGAGAAGATGCGATAAAGGTTATGAAATGAGTCTCGACTCAAATGTTTTAAAATGACTTCGAAAATATAATTGCCTAAAAGCTTTCGTACTCAAGTCATGCCATAAGTGACTGTCTTAACAAATACTATGCTTTGTGAGTATTTCTAATGTGTTTTGCGTTCTTACATATTCGTGAGTGGAAATGGTGTATTATCCTTTTTGGGGAAAAGTATTTCAAGAATAAATGGTGTGTTACTTGTTGATGATTTTAACTTGCGCATCAATTGCCAATTATATTACTCCATTTCTCGGAAAGAAATCTATTGTGCTTAAATTATTCATTTCTAATGAACTTAAAGTTGTGATTTCCGGAATATTATATGTATGTTGATATTTATGATGATGATACATGAGAGAGAAGAAATAAAAGTGTGGAATATCAAATATGGCCACCGTGCCTTGAATAAAAAATCTTGTGAATGGCCAAAAGAGCCAAGGAAATATTATCGTTGTGAATGACTAAAAATACTAGTGGAGATTTATACAATGTGAAAGATGATGTCGTAAATATATTTGCACCTATGTTATTTTTGTGAACTATTATCCTCATTTAGGATGAGATTGATATGATAAAATTATTCCTCTTAATTGAAATCGAGATTTTGGTTGATGTCTTCAAATAAGACAGCCTAGCCGATCGGGTCGTGATCGGACTCCGTACTAAATTTATGGTGGTATTGGTATTGATAGTAATTATGGTTGATGTCTCTAATGAGATGGCATAGCCAGTCGGGTCGTGATCGGACTCCGTACTAAAATTATTGTGGTATTGGTATTGATAGTAACTGTGGTTGATGTATCTAATGAGATGGCCTAGCCGATCGGGTCGTGATCGGACTCCGTACTAAATTTACGGTGGTACTGATATTGACAGTAATTGTGGTTGATTCTCTAATGAGATAACCTAGTCGATTGGGTCGTGATCGGATTCCGTACTAAATTTATGGTGGTATTGGTATTGATAGTAATTGTGGTTGATTCTCTAATGAGATAACCTAGTCGATTGGGTCGTGATCGGATTCCGTACTAAATTTATGGTGGTATTGGTATTGATAGTAATTGTGGTTGATTCTCTAATGAGATAACCTAGTCGATCGGGTCGTGATCGGACTCCGTGCTAAAAGTACGATGGCATTGGTATTGTGAACAATGATATATCGGTGCTAATGATCTCCCAACCAAAATTATATATGAAGTTCATATTTTAAAAATTATTATGTTTTAACTGGACGTTTGGATATTGTTGATTGTGACTTGCTGTTTCTATGTGTTGTCTTTTCTTATATAGGCATTCTATTTTGAAAAAGAATTTTTAGCTATACATACTAGTGCTATTCGACAGTACTAACGTCCCTTTCGCCGGGGGCGCTACATCTTTAATGGATGCAAGTGGTTCTACAGCAGGCGACATTGATCAGTGATAGCAGTACACTCTTTTCACCTGATTTGGTGAGCCCCGCTTCATTTCGGGGTCATGTATCTTTTGTTTCTCATGTACTGTATTTTGAGGTATAGCCGGGGCCTTGTTGCCGGCATTTCCATATTACTCTTCTATTGTACTTAGAAGCTCCGTAGACAGGTTGTGGTTGATGTTGGGAACTGAACTAGATATGTTGGTATTTGGAAATTATATTTTTTATTAATTCTATAAACTCGTAATATTTTAAAAATTATGAAGGAAGCTGCTAATGAGAATGAAAAGGGAAGTTGTTAATGAAATATTTTCAGTGTTTGATTAATGGAGTACATCTCTTATTATTTCATGAATAAATTTGGGTAGAATGAAATCTAACGGGCTTGCTCAGCCGGGTTTACTCGGTTGAGCGCCGGTCGCGCTCCCCGAGTTTGGAGCGTGACATATCATAAACAATAAAGCCAAGTACATATTACATTACAAGCTCGAATTCTGAACCATAAATCAGATATTCTGGGTTCGATCCCCAGCAGAGTCGGCAGAGCTGTCACACCTTCTTTTTTCCGAGGGATAGGGGGTAGGGGAGTATTTTCAATTAACGTAACATTAATCAAAATGAGATTATTTATTTAATCAGAGCCGCCACTTGGAATAATTTTATGATGTCCCAAGTCACCGGTTTATTTTAAATCCCAAATCGAGAAAATTTAACTTTGTTTTAAAGTCTGCGAAACCAGAAGACCGGGTAAGGAATTCTGTTAACCCGGGAGAAGGTGTTAGGCATTCCCGGATTTCGTAGTTTTAGCACGGTCACTTTAATCATTCATGGCTTAACTAACTTGTTTAATTACTTATTTTTAGGACCTATGTGCGTTTTACCTTTTACAGCTTTTAATTATGGCGTTATGAATTTATCTTTGAAAAAACAGATCACATGTGCATAAATCCGCTTTATTCAGCATGCTAAAAATCATGTCACGCGTACGTGTACACAATTAATTATGTTTTATTAATAATTAAGATTGTTTGGCCAAAATCGCACGAACGCGTACTTTGCTTTATTTTTAAAATCATAATTATGCCATGCGAACATGTACATAATCACGATAGTCGATTAAACACACGCACCTAAAGCAAACTACGAATTGTTTATGAGTTGTTCATTCTAAGATTAGTTTGAGATGGTTGTAAGGTCATCAATTATGAAATTATGGGACTATGGGGAGAACATGGATAGTAAACGGCCAGAATACTGATTTCAGCAAAGATCCTCACATTGTAATACACAAATAATTATAAACAAAGATTCATATACAGAAAGGACAAAATTAAGAGAACTAACATTAACAAAGATATCAAAGTCAAATTTTTTTAACAAAACAAAATACTTTGTGGTACCACAACAAACACCACCATCCAAAGTCCAAACCATACCCAACAAGTTTTCTTTAAAAAAAAAAAAAAACTGAGAAAATTCAGGAAAAAAAGGAACCCCAATTAATAACAAGCAGAAATTAATAACAAATAAGCCACTAATTCATGGTATATGGATTAAAAATTGAAGCAAGGTAGAAAAAGAGAAAGGACCTTTGTATTATATAATTTTTCCTTGAAACCAATTACACTTCGAATTTGAACCAAGCAAGGTTACTACGGACCGGATCTCAGCCTCAACCACTCGACGTCGACTCGAATGACAATAATCAATCTCCATTACGTTGCTGTGATAGATTAATCTCATACCCAGCTGGATTTGGCTAGAAAATAGCCAGTGTTTTTGTTCAAAGGAATATGAGGAAGATGAGTGATTGAGATTCCAAGATCTCTTTCTTTTGTTGTTTCTGTATTTTTTGTTTCCCTTTTTTACTGCTTCAATTTTGTATCTATGTCTCTGTCCCCCCTTTTGAAATGTGAGGAAGAAGATGTATATGTAGATCCCCTTAGCTCTTTTTTTAGGTGCCTTTTCGTGTATATGTGTCTCTTTTTAAGTTGAGAACCAGAAGAAAGAAAAACAATCAGAAGGCGGGGAGGCACTGTTGTTGCTAGGTGGAGGTCGGTGAACGACTGCTTCTTCTTTTTTGGGGGATTAGGTCTCTCCTAAATTGTGTGTATCTTTTTGTCTTGCCCTAAATTGTGTGAGTGAGTGGAAGATATATAAGTGTAGGTATAAAGATTAATTGGTGGCATGTGAGTTTTGAGTGAGAGCATGTGAGTTTTGAGTGAGAGCATATGAATTTGTTACAAAAGATAAGGAAGAATCTTGCCACATGAAAATGACTCATTGGGTCTTGCTTTAATTAATATTGTTTTCTTTTCTTTTAAGAGTGTAAAATAAAAATACTAGCTAAATATTTTAAAATCAAGAACATATAATTTTTTTGTGATTTTTAATTATCTTAAATAAAACCTACTAAAAATGAAATAAAGGTTAAAATATGTAGGTTAAACTTAAAATTATTTACATACTAAAAGTGTTGAAAAATCACAAGTATAGTCAAAAATTAGGTGCTCACAACCTTTACCAAAACAAAAGAACATGGTGGCTTAGGTATTAGAAAAGCCGGGTCAAAAAATTTGGTTTTACTAACCAGCCTGGCATGGAGAATTCTTAATAACCTATCAACTCTTTGGGTGAAAATTTTAATTAGTAAATACGGGAAGACAAAAAATACCAAAATAAGCTTACATACTTGGAATAGTCTTCTAAAGGGATGGTCCATTTGCAACAATGGCATTAGATGGTCGGTTAATAAATACTCCGATTTAAATATTTAGGATACAAACTGGATCCCTAACATAACTAATCTTAGGAGTTTCATAACTGGCCCTTTGACAAAGAATGAGAGCAACGTAAGAATTAGGGATATTTGTGGCAAAGATATATGGGATCTGAAAAAAAATTCTTTTGACCTGCTAGATATAATAATAAACAATATCAACACCCTTGTCCCAAACAAGACACTTATAACACCCAATAATCTTCTATGGAGCATAAGTTTTAGTGGAGTATTCACTACGAGTTCTTGCTATAAGATAATTGACGAGCATGAACCTAGTACTAATAATTTCAAATGAATTTAGGATCTAAATTACCCTAACAAAATCAAGTACTTCATCTGGAAATGTTACCATAACAGAATCCCAAGCCGGGCATACCTTAACAAAAAATGGTGTTAATATAGATCCTAACTGTCCAGTATGCAAATACACAAACGAGTCGATAGCCCATATTTTCTGGGAATGCGATATTGTTAAATCCTTTTGGGAGTCCATGGGTTGGAAAATAACTCCACAAACATCAACATCACATTGGGTTGAAAAACTCAAAAATGCCAACATTACCATAACCAACAAATATGTCACGTGGGAAGAAGTATTCCCCTTCACTATGTAGACCATTTGGAATAATAAAAACTAAAACAACCAAAACAATACTAGCAATCGAATCAACATAAAAAGAATTATTGACCAAGTCATAGAATATAAGCACTCAGCAACTAATCCTACAACACATACTTTAAAAAGAAATATTAGGAGGAGTAGGCGGAGCTATCCGCGACAACAAGGGCCAATGGGTTGTCGCATGCCACAAGAAAACGCATGCAGCAACGCCAATACAAGTAAAACTACAAGCACTGCAGCAAGCACTCCAAATTATAGTCTGCCAAAAAATAGTCCCAATCGAAGTGAAAACAGACGCAACAGAAATCATACGCTTCCTTCATGATGACTATCCAACTTACAGTGACTTAATCTATGAAAGGTGGTTAATGAAGCAGGCAATGCAAATGGGGGAGATCTTGGTGAAGCATAACTTTCGGGAAGTAAATAGTGTTACACATATTTTGGCTAAGGAAGCTCTTATGCAGTCCAACTATAATAAATTATGTACTTTTGTCTCACCTCCTGAATCTGTGGTAGATGCTTATCACAAAGATCAGGAAGGTTTTGTTTGTGTAAGAAACATTTTGAAAAGTTTGTGTCTTAAGTTCGCTGCCTTAGGAAATGACAATGCCCTAAGAGGCATAACTATAGCCCATCGAGGCACTTATAATGACTAGTGCGCTAGAACCTGTATTCTAATTGTTGTTATAAATAAATAAATAAATACCTTTTTATGCTCAATAAAAAGAAAGGTCATGAGCCCAAATAAAATGACAAATCAATCTTTAAAACTGGGTCTTTAGCCCAACTTCAATAATCTGCAAATTAAAAGGCCCAGGCATCTGAAGCCGAAGATCATGACATGGTATTTTAAAGTGGGCCTTCAACCCATCATTTTAATTCTGCCGGGCGATAAAGAAATTGGGCAAATTGCTTTTGAAGCCTAATAAATTCTGAAGCCCATTTAAACAAGTACACCATTTTTTGCTATTTTATAATTGTTATAGTGTAAGGTTTTGGAAGAGCATCTTCCTCTACACATGTTAGCCGCCGACACCAACATTTTTCAGAAGACTTTTTCTTCTGAAATTTTCATTCCCTTTTTTTAAAAACAATTCAGAAAATATACCCAATTAATAAAAGAAACCCTAGTTTCTTTTCTTCTCTTTCTTAGTCTTGACGTCGCCAGCCATACTTGTGGATGAAGAGAAGAAACTTTTTTATTTCATCTTCTACTCCTCTCTCTGCCATAGCTATGGAGCACCATGCTCCAATCCCTTTTTTCTTTTCTTTTTTGTTTAGAAAAAAACTTTTCTTTTCTTCCCTTTCTTCTTGGCAGTCTTTAAAATTGGAGAAGCCATGTTTTTTCTCCCCTCCCTCCCCTTTTTTTGTTTGTATGGCTGTTTCGCCGTCGAGATGGCTTCAAGAACAACCATCATCCTTTTGACAGTGGCCTTAGCGGCAGTCGGCGGCAATAGATCATAAAACCAAAAAAATTATTTTTTTGGTTTGTTTTTCAGATCAGTTTCAACCATTTTCTGATCAGTTTCAAAAACAAGAACTGATATTCAAAAATGCCAGATTAAATATTGATTTAAAATCTTAATTGCACACAGAACGCAGAGAAAAAAATACACAGTTGATTCACATAAAAAGGTCGACGTAAATGTTATTTTTTTCTTGTTTATCATATCTAAAAACTAATTTCAATTGGTAAAATAGATATGCTAAACAAATTAACAGTCTGAATTGCACAGTTATACACGATGTTCTAGATTCACAAATAAATTTAGAACTATTCTATATAAGTTTTCGGACCAGAAAACTAGTTTATTGCTCTATTACGAATGAAGAACGCGATAAACTAAACACATTAGATTAGCGCGTAAATCGTAAAACGGAAATTTACTTGTTCTTCGCAGCGGAAGCGGAAGACGGATGAACCGTGGCTGAAATTACCGGTCGGTTGTGATTGTCATACTGTATTGGATCAACTCCCTAAATCATAGTCTAAACCCTAAATTAATTGAACAGAGAAAAGAGCGTCTATTTGTTTCCAGTATGGGTTACAATAATTACTAAAATTACTGAGTTTTGCCCTAGTGGACCCTAAAAGCACCTCTTATGGGTGGACTCTATTTCCTGCACCGAGAGATTGCAGAAATGTCATCATCTTTGTTTACGAGCAATTCAGAAACAGAATCAAGATGAAGACTTGAAGTAGTAATTTATAACTGTTTATTTTTGTCATTTTCTAACACTAAGAGAAACGTTACTGTTAAGGTATACATAAGTCAGGTTGGTTCGGATTTTCAATTACTAAATCAATGGTATCGGGTTTTTAAATCTATTAACCAAACCAACAAAGTCGGGTTTTTCAATCTCGATTTTTCGATTTTTTGTGGGTTTTCGAATTTTTTCCGGTAAAGTCCTTATGGCTCAAAATATGTAACTTGTGCTCCAAATATTTCTTTAGTCCTAGTAAGATACAACTATAAAATATATTTTTTAAGAAAATAACAAAATAATATGAGATGAGTCATAGCATTGTACCAAAATATTCAATAACAAAGATAATAAAATCGCATAAAGAAAATATTACTAATTAATACGCCATAATAAAAATTAACATAATCTAAAAATATTATATAGGTCATGCTAAAATAAGTACAACTAATAAGTACTATTAATTACACAACCAAGCACTAAAGAAAAAGATAAACTAGGTTATGCATTTTCATTATAAACCAATGCAAAACTAAAAAATAGATACCCAATACTATTGTTATTCCTAATGTTGAATTGAATTTTCTTTATTAGCATTAGTATTGATTTGAACTTTATTTGACTTACTACCTTTTTGGGCTAAAATATTTATTGGACCATTCAAGAATGTTAAATCCAAACTTTAAATAATACGTTTAAAAATAAAACTGTGAACAAGTTTAACAAATATTTATAAATTATATTACAATAAATATTAGTATGTATAAAAAAATTTTAAAAATTGTATAAATGTAATGTCGGATTGCTTTGGTTTCGGTTTGACTTTTTTTAGTTAAAATCAAACCAAACCAATTATGGTCGGATTTTCTTTTCCAACACCAAGCCAAACCAATTATGGTCGGGTTTTTTTTTCCAACATCAAACCACATTTTTTTCCCGGTTTGACTGGGATTATCGGTTTGGTACGATTTATGGTTTCTTGTTACTGTACTTTTGTGTATCGAGGTAGGGTATACCTTTGGATTATAGAAATTGTAGCATAAGAATTTTCCAAGTTCTCAAATGGAAACATGTTGTAAGTCAGAAAGATCCTCTTTAAGACTTGGTGCCCCAAGATACCCACAAACATGGACAAATCTATAACAAAAATTTCCGAAAGAGTAAGAGAACATCCAGTGGTTTGTAAATAGTTTGTTGCTTTTACAGTTACTTCCAGATATTTGGTTTATGTGATATTCTAAAGCAGAACTAGACGAGTTTGTTGTCGTTCACAGATTCATCCTACTTGCACCGATAACTCCTATGGTTGCAAACAAAGAGCACAAGAGGATACTTTATGCAAGAGTATTGTTTACATAATATGAACAGTACATGGAATCTGTACTATACTATACGTACAGTTATCTACCATTTGACAAAATAGATTTGAATCAAAACATATTTCAGTTCATAAGTTGGGAGGAGGGTAGAGGGGCAGGCTCATACTCTCAGGAGTCAACTGAGTTGAGCCAGAAGCCGGCATGTTGCTTCATCCTCCTGTCTACCAATTGTCCAAGCTTCTACTCTGGAATTTGCTCTACTTCCATATTCGACTACCAAGGTCCTGTCACTGTCCTTCTCAAGCATATTAATTTATTTTCCCATGGCATATTCATCTTTTCCAATAACTGCAATTGGACCAAAAAAAGAATATTTAACAATGACGGGTCATTTGATCTGACAGTCAAACAACTTAGTGTAACTAATCACATGCATTTGGTCTCCTTTGTTGTCACGTCTTCACAGCTGATGACATTTCTAGAAAAGTTATATATCAGTTTACTCCATTCGCTTGTATAATTGATGGAACAACCATTTGAAGCTTTAATCATTTTGCAATCAGCAAGTTAAGTACTTTGCACTATTGCTTAAATTGTTTAAACTTACATCTCTTCTTCTAGTCCATGATTGTTGTAATCGCTATTCATACAAGATATTTGCAACAGGAAAGATGTCATCCATACCTGATTCTTCTGCTTCTCGATAAATTCAGCCTGCATGAGACATTCAAAAGCCATGGTTACGATCATAAGATTTATCAAGGGCATTGAAGTAATCCAGTAATTCTCACCCCGTAGTTCTCATACCTGTTTCTTCTGCAACTCTTGCTTAATTTCTTTAAGCTTTGCCACTTCAGCTTCCAACTCTAAAGTATATGCCTGACAAATCACAGACAAATGAGGAAATCCATTAATGGTATCGACATTTCATAACTTACTATCTATATTTGATATTCATTCAAACCTGGAGCATCCCAGCATGTTAAAATCTTCCTCACGCTCTCTCAAATCTCCCCCCAATTGTGATCAAGATTTAAGCTTAAAGCTAAAGCTAAGAGCATGTACACTTCTCCAAAAGTCTCCCAGGAAATTACTTAATGACACTGCTTTATCAGGTAATATCAATGGATCCTCCTGTCAATTTCTTTCTCTTATTATTTTTCCTTGATTAAAGATCGAAATGAAGTATATAAAGGGAAAATTGTTGATTGAGATATATTTAGCATGCATTGCAAGGTCTACTGTAATGAGAGAAGACACTGATCAGGAGGTGTGAGGAAATGCTGCCAACTATTTCATTTCTGTGTCTCTCAATTGAATGAGTAACTATACAACATTGTTAACCAGAGAGTCAGATTTTTAAACAAGGGAAACCAGAAAAAGTCACGGGCGTTAAGAATCAGAAACAAAAGAAGTAACTAATAAAGATAAGTTCAAACTATGAATTACCTGCTTTCGATCCCTTGATCTTGCTGCAGACTCCCTGTTCTTTATCATCCTCTTACGCCTTCTCTCAACGACTTTTTCGAAAGAGGTGCATGATCTCCTTCCTCTTCCACCTTCACCGCATGCATAAGGTGAAGGTGAAAGAGATGGAGGATCAAGATTTCCAGGGGATCCTCCTTTTACGGATGTGACCCCATTATGCAATCCTGCCATGTCCATAACACCACCTTGCATGATACTGCCTTGAATAATAGTAGTATTTACAGACGGATTAGACATTCCGACAATGGGAGCCCTTGTCCCTGGGCTAGCCAGTTGAGCAGTGTTCCCCAGTTGCATCGGCGAAGCAAATGCGACAGTTGTTTGTTTGGGGAAAAGGGGCTGTGCCTGCTGAGGCTTTTGCTGTGAAGATGTGGTAGTAACCACATTGAATATGTTATTCCCTGCAATTTGATTACTCAACTGTTGAGGGTTTTGAGTTGCTTGTTGAAATGCTATGGTCAAGCTACTGTTGTTACTGCTTGGTTGAGTGAAACCACTAGTGAATGTAACATCCTTTGAGTATCGAGTTGGTTGCATATCTTCTCGCACTGCCCCTGCTCTAACCAAAAACTCTTCTAACGTCATTTCTCCCAAGGTAGATTGCCTCTGCCCAAAGTTTGATGCTCCAGGGGCACTTCCATCATTGGCATTAACACTCCCTTTCTGAAAGTCTTTCCATACTTCATCAACAGTTTTCTGACTTATTGTCCTAGGCAATGTCAAAGAACCCTGTCTCTGCAAATTTCCCACTGGCACACTTACATTTCCACCAGCAACAGAAGATGACAAGGCTTGAGACTCTTCAGCTGTCCAAATGTTCTTCAATAGGTCGTCCATATTCATCGACCCAAAATCTTTCCCAAGTCCACATGTACTTTGGAGCTCATCAAAGGTAAACGAGTATATGGAAGATTGTCGAGCCAACGAAAAATTATCATTATTCATTGGCTTCCCACCACGGCTCTCTGGCTGTGATGTGTCAGCAAAGTTCTTGAAGTTCAGGTAAGAACCCATTGCATGAGAAGGCAAAGGAGAGTAAAATCTGGTCAAAAAGTTCAGTCGTAAGACTCTTAGCAATAACAGTAGATCCGGTAGAAGCTGACCATGGGATTCATTTTTTATATTTTGGTGAAGACCAAGAAGATATATCAGAATGTTCACCAGTAAACAAATATTGCATACCGCCTCGAAACAATACAAATCATTCACATATCCTAAAAATATTGCTATAACATTGATGATTAGGCCAAGCTGAAACACATAGTCTTCATCGTCAACTTGAACATGGTGACCTAAGGACAGTAAAGAAAGATGCAACCTTTAAGATCTTACTTCATTACAGCTAGTTTATAAATCATGGCTTGACCTCAATCAACCCAGGACCTCTTTTATACATTTGGATAGAAAATGCTTAACACTGACAAGTCAAGATAAAAAGTGCATTCAAGTATCAACTTCAGTAACAAACTCATTCATATGATTACACTGGCCAAGCCACATACAAGAAAGGGGATTTTCACCTTCGTCAAAAAGTAATACTACATAAAATAGGGTAAAATAATTTTTTTTTTACATATATAAAATCTTGAATCTTGTGAAAGGATACAGGTTCAAATCCCAGGTATGACAATCTTAAATTGTTTTGAACTTCTAGCTCCACCACTGTATGACCATAATTAACCTCCTTCAAACTCATTTCAAGTCCAAAATTTCATTCAAAATCAAAATAAAACACCCACAAGCCTAGATAAAAACTTCATTCAAGAATCAACTCCAATGTCAAACTCATTCATCGAGGACCAACTACTTTAAGCATATTCCATAAACAAAAGAATAACATCAATCTATTAACCTTCTTCAATGCTCATTTCAAGTTCATAAGTTCATTCAACATAAATATTTGACAGTAATACATTTGGATCCAAAACTTCACACCCACAAGCCTAGATTAAAACTTCATGAAAGCATCAACTTCAGCGGCAAACTCATACATCTAGTGTCCGCTATGCATGAAACATACTCCATAGCCAAAAAAACGTATGAAACGAAAAATTAGATCTATTATACTTCTCGCAGCTCATTTCAAGTTCAAAAAGTTTCAAGGAATCAATTAATCAATCAATCAACTGCACTTTCAAGCCAGTCAGGATCGTCTATATGAATCCTCTGTATCCATTTGACTTTATTTGGAACCATTTCATTTCAACAAATATCCAGAAAAGAAAAGAAAAAACAAATGAAATCACAACAAATCAAGAAAAAAGTAAATAATTTTTCTTTGCCAGTTCTAGTAGGACAGGACAAAAGAAAATGTGAAAAATCAAGACAAGAAAAAACAGGCAAAAAAAGGGAGAAGAGAGATTTTTACCCCTTTTTGGCAGGTAGAAATTTGGAAAGAACGGAAGAGCAAGCGTGTTGTTGTTTCCTATTTCTTCGCCTCGTTAAGGACGTGTGTCTAATTTTTGTGCTACTTCTTAGTTCTTATAGCCAGTGTTAGTACATTTTTCATTGTTTTTCAACTACGACTCATTTTTTCAATTAAAACTAGACCTAATTTGAATTTCTTCCGTTCAATTTATGTGAATCAGTTTGAATAAAAATAAATAAAAAAATAAAAAAATTTAAAATTTATGATCCTAAACAAATCATAAAGGAATTCAGAGTAATTGTGTGGTTATAAAAGTTTCTCATTAATAGTGGAATTATAAGTTTAAACTAAATTATTTCTAAATTTAAAAAAGAATCATTCTTTTTAAAACGGACCAAAAAAAAATAGTTGACGAACGAAGTGAATATACGTTATCAATATTTCAATTTGTAATAGCAGATTATTTATTTTATTTTTGTAAGAATGATGTGATAATTAAGGACAGTTAATCATTTGCATTTCTTAAATGATCTGAAATAATGCAAAAATTCTTGTGCTCTGATTTTGTTTTTTCAATTTACTTAGCGCTGTGGGTGGTCAGCACCTGGACTCTAAGTGCGTCTTGATGATTGATGTGATGTTTGGCCAATAAAATAATGGAATGTGGAATCATCTGAAGCGTTGTTTGGAGCTTTGTGAAAATGAAACAGATGGCACTTATTGGTTCGTCTTTCATTTTATTTTGTTATTTTATCAGGCGGAGTAGTGGGTCGTGCGTACGGCGTGGGGTACACACCGCAACTAAAGATATTACTTACCACACAAGGGAAACAAATTACCTATTTCGTTTCAATTTAGATGAGATAGTTTGATTACGCACGAAATTTAAAAAAAAAAATTTTTGAAACTTGTAGTTTTAAAAACGTAAGGGGTTAAAGTTTTGTGGGACCATGATATTTGTGTAGTTATAAAAATTTCTCATTAAGGGTAAAATAAATAGTTTAAAGTTGAATTATTTTCAAATTTAGAAATATGTTATTTATTTTGAAATCGTAATAATATCATTCAAAGGGATAGCAGATTTAGAGAATTGTTACAATAAAATTAAAATTATATAAGTTAGTGTAATATCATAAATCACAAGAAATGTTAGTCTTACGAAGCGGTCTATGAAATTATTCCTAGTGGAGCTACATAAATTAATAAGTTAAAAAACTTTTAGAAGATTTTTGATAAATATATTTCTATAAAACTGAATTGTAAAATAGGAATTCTAACCTTATTATTTAGTGAATAAAACCAATTTTGCAGTAGCAGATTTTATCTTATCATTACTTTACTTGCTTATTTGCTTCACTAAATCATTATCTCTAGATGTGTTAGGTTAAGAAAAGTATGGATCTAGATCTATTCTTTTTAGTCTTTATCCACGTGCACATGACTTATATTTGTGTTGTATTCACGTCATCACATTTTTCTCAGCACTAAAGCTACAAAGAGATTAGAGTAATTTCTTGAGCCCTTTTGTTCAGTTGGTAAATTGTGAATTTTTGTTTCGGTTAAAGTTAATTGTGAACTTAGCCTAGTCAAGGGGAGTGGAAAAAATATATTCTCTAACATTTAATGTAGACCCTCTTTTGCGGCTTTGCCAGTGGATGGACCAGTATTCATCCTTCCATACTTTCACAAATCCAAAAGGAATTACTCCATCTGATTTATTTTTTATGATGCATTTTGTTGGTTCGCAAAGCATACGTAGGCATACAGAGTCTACAAATCGTAAATTAATTTAAAAGTCGAATGTGGAACTCACGGAGATCTTGTATGCTTACGTATGCTTTGCGAACCTGTAAAGATTGATGATTGTGACTAAAATAAAATTGCAGAATTTAAACAACTAAGTAGCTAAACTAACAAGAACACAAATATTTATTATTTTGTCTTAATTCAATTGAGATGAAGATTCTAAGGTTGTGGTTAGTTTTATAAATCCTATTGAGTTCATGATTACACCCATTAATCCGAACTATCTATGGTTATGTAATAACCTGACCAGTCGTTTTGAGCTCTAACATGTCGTTCGGCGGTTTGAGACCTTGAGTTTCACTTTAAGCATTATGACTTGCATGTGTAGTTGGTTTTGATTTTCGAGAAGTTCAGAGTTGATTTGGAAGAATAATTCTCAATTCAAAAGCTTTAAATTGGAAAAGTTGACCAAAGTTTGACGTTTGAGTAAACGACCTCGGAATCGGGATTTGAAGGTTCCTATAGGTTCGTAAGGTAATTTTGGACTTGGGCACATGTTCGGGTTGAGTATCAGATGGTCCGTGAGCGATTCGACACTTACTGTCAGAAGTTTGCATTTTGAAGATTCTTGAATTTGCTAAGTTTGACTTGGAGTGGACTTTAGTATTATCGGACTCCAAGTGATGTTCTGGGACCTCGGATTGGTCCATTTAGCTGATTGAAACTTGTGTGTGAATTTGGTCATGATCCAAAATGTTTAGGTGTGATCCGGACACGTTCGGCGATATTTGAAGGTTTGAGAGTCAAGAGAAGGATTTTGATCGTTAATTCTTGGTTTTGATATTATTCGTGGCGTTTCGAACCTATGGATAAGGTATGAGGACTTTAGTATTTCGAACCTATGGGGGTCATAGGTGTGTTTCGGGATGGTTTTGGACCATCTCCCTTTGATTCGCAGTTGCTGGTTTCAGGTGTCATTGGTGTGCATTGTGATCGCAAAGTGTTGTGCGGAACTGTGGAAGAATTGCTCTTCATGATCACAGTAGGGCATCACGATCACGTTATGGTATTCTGGTTGTTTTTCGCATTCGCATAGTGAGGGTAGCAAACGTGATGTGTTAGCAAGGCTGGTAACGATCGCTGAAGAAAAGTTTCTGAGACTTGGAAGAGTGGCCTTTGCGTTCGAGGAGCTTGGCTCGCGTTCGCGTAGGCTTGGCCGGCTTAGGTTCGTAATCGCAAGTGGTCACTCGCATTCGGGTAGAAAGGGATTTTGGCTGAGGCAATGTTGGACTTCACGATCGCGAGGATATTTTCGCGATCGCGAAGAGGGACGTCTGGGCAGTGTATAAGTTTGCAAATCGGGACTTAGTTCATTTCATCTCATTTATCTCATTTGGAGCCGATTTTGGGGTAATTTTGGAGGGTCATTTTTATCATCTATCATAAGGTAAGTGATTCCTACTTATTATGAGATAAATACATGGATTATTTACGGATTGGAACATGAAAATTAGTGGAAATTTTGAGATTTTGGAAAAAAACCTAAAAATGATATTTTTGAGTTTTTACCACGAAATTGGGCGTGAAATTTGAAATAAATTATATGTTTGAGTTCGTAGTACTATGTGTAATATTTATCTTCAAGAATTTTCAGAATCCGGGCGCGTGGGCCTGGGGGTTAACTTTTATGTGGAGTTGAGAATTTATTTCTAATTGTTAAATTACAAGTCTTTGAGTATATTTTGATTGGTTCGCATGTTCTTTGTCTAGTTTCAGATTGCTTGGCATTGTCTGAGGTGTTGGAGAGGCGTTGGAGCTGATTATCGAATTCCGAAAAAGTCTCCTGTCCAACATGGTAAGGGAAAATTTACCCCCTTATGTGCTATACTTGCTACATGCTACGTGGTATGGGAGCTATGCACGTATGAGGTGACGAGCATCCGTACGTATGCTAGTTTCTTGATTATGTCCGCATAGATTTAGACTCACCCCATGCTTTAATTGTACTACATGAGTTTTTCTTGCATGTTTAAATGGTTTAATTTGCGTTTTAGCCTGAGATTAAACTTATGCAAGTATTGAGCTTTGTTATTCTAGAAACTTGGCGCACTACTTGATTAGCCGCGGAAATTATACTTTTTCTTACGGTTTACTCACGCGTTGTACTTATTTATCCGAAAGTTTCTTGATTTCATAACTCTCACATATATTCGCAAGTTGGGCTGATAACCCGTCAAAAGTTTTACTATTCTTATGGGATCGGACGGAACGATTCAGTAGTACTGTTATGGGATCGGGCTGAACACCTCAGCAATATCATTATGGATCAGGTCGTTCGCCTCGGCAGTATTATGAGATGCATCTGCGGATCGCCCGTACGACCTTGGCAGTATCATGTAACACACTCTCACGGGAGCAGGCTGTTTGCCTCAGCGGGATTATAAGATACATTTTATGGGATCAGGCCGTTCACTTCGATAGTTCTATGAAAGACTATTCTTATAGGATCGGGCCCTTCACCTCGGCATACTCGTGCGTAATATTCGATAGGGAGTCAACATACATATGAGTTTTCCTGACTTGATATTTGGAATTATATTTGATATTGGTTATCTTTGTTTCCTTCAAGGCGGATTATGGTATTTGATGATTTCATAATTATTCTTATGTTGAGACTCATGTTATTTATATTTATTTCTTTTGTTACTACTTATTGACTGACGAGCGCAAAACACACACTTAAATCCTGCTCGTTAATCAAATGTAGTATAGTATAATATCATATCCACAGGGATTGGATTTAAACAGTATTCTCGTAGTTTCTAGCTTGGTTTTTCCAAGATGATCAACAGTTGAGATTTATAAGATGTCTAACTAAAATTAACTAAGAATGTAAAACTATTGACTAATGTCAATCGAAACAAGGAACAAGCAAAGAAGGTTATCAATGGGAGAATATAGGGTTTTGATAGGATATGTGCACGATAATTGTTCGGGATCAATATCTAGATAATTCACTTTTAATGTTCAAGTGAGTCTCTCGAATTCACTCAATTATTAGTTCAAACGTTCAGCCAAAACTCCTCTCTCGATTAAGTCTTAACCTCACAAGATGAACCAATTTAAGCACGTGAAGATGTACAAGAATGCGTAATGGGTTGGTCTTTAGGAAAACCTCTTTCGATTATTCTCCTAACTAAGTTTAATCAATGATTCAACTAGCCTCTTTCGATTACTTAGAAAAATTTATGAATTCAACCAACAATATAATGCAACAATATCACAAGTTATGCCTCTCTCGATTACATGAACTAGTGAATAAAGATGTAGCAATTAAATCATCCAAAACGTTTCAATACATAAAACTAGCGTTATAATCCACAAACAATCATCAAGACAGCAAATCCATCAAACCCTAATTGGAACTACTCCATAGTGGAGAAGTTGTTTATCACAAGAGTATTAAAAGAACAAGAAGACATTACAATTCCCAAAATCAACCAAACTTCCGCATTGAATGAATTGGATGAAGTATTTAGAGTCTCCGTTGTTTCCTTGCCTTCTTCTCTCCAAAAGTTGCTCCAAAATCCGAGATACCTTCTTTTTAGACGAGCTAGGCTTCATATAGGTCTAAAAGAGTCGCCTCCGAATTTACAAAAATAGGCCTGGGTAAAGTTCCCGGAAGCGGACGTGCGCGGTCGCGCACCTCTGGCAGTACACTGCATCACTTGTGCGCTCAAGTGCGCGCTGGGGGTCTCTCATGCGCGGTCGTGCACCTGGGTTTTCCTCCTACTCAACTCTTTTTCCTCCCACTAAGTGCACTATTCGTCCATTGATCCCCGAACATGATCCCGACTTAATTTTTTGTGCTTTTACTTAGACTTCAAAGCTCCAAATAACTCGAATTAACTCTACAACATCTACATAATTCGAAATCTCTCCTACAAGGCATAAAACACACAATAAGTACAAAACACTACCAATTAAAGATCAAACACAAATAAAGTGCAATGAATTATGATGCAATAAGCGACTAAAATACGAGATTATAGCCTACCATTAATACCCCACACTTAAACCATTGCTCGTCCTCAAGCAATCAAACTAGACTTCATATAGACACGACCGTTTTCAACAACTCTCATAACTTATCGTACCAAGAATATTTAAAACAAATTAAGCACAATACCGTAATATCCTCGCCTCAAAATTTGACTCAAAAGCACCACACATTTTTCACAACCCGCTTACTTACTCTAACATAGAGGTCAACGACATTACCTTTCCTTCATGAATCAAGTGCCTTCACACAACAATAGAGATTAGTTTCACATACAATGAAATTTAAGAACAATAAGGAACTCAAGATAGAAAGAATTCACTCACTCTCAGAAGTAACATTCATATGCCACAAAAGATGTACCATAGGCTTACCCGTAGTGTACTACTCTACGAATTGAGCTCATTCATTCAAGGATCAAGTAGGACTTTAATTAGTTGTAATGTAGGTTGTGGGATTGGTAGGATACATTTGGATATAAAAGTTACTACACCTTCCTAAGCACTTTAATACATACAATTAACCTTTCAAAATCCGACACTTATGTCCAACTATAACTCCACCTTCACATCAATATACATTAACTCCCTACTTATTTAAGCATAATTACATCAAGTTACCACTAGCAAGAAATATTTTGCACAACAATACAACTATTTTTTTTTCTTTTTCAATTCAAGTGGCACTTACTTTTTCAAAATAGTATACCTTTCTCCTTAGTTCAATAGTTACACTCAAAAGCCAAACCAACCACCCCACACTTCAACTTCTACAAAGTTCATAACAAATTCAAGTGCTCACGAGAGGTAAAAGGTTCAAATAGATGGTCAATTCAAACAAATGGGCAAATCTTGTAATGTGGTTACCAAAGAAACAAGATTATAGGCTCAAAAGGGGTAACTACGACACATAACAATTAGGTGGGTAATAACATATATCTGGCTCAAAACAGAAATGCCTATATCACTTCCAAGACTGAATAAAACTACTATTTCGCTTTCCAAACACACGGGGCAAGTTCTAGACATCAAATGCAATGCACAAAATACACGAAACCTCACACACACATGGCACATAACTCACTCAGGATTGAACTATCAAGACACTCTAGTCAAAGCAGATCATCCAATTTAAGGTACTAATACAAGAGTCAAAAAATGAGCCTAAGCATTCACAACTAAAGCACTTACTATTCTCAGGGTATAATAAAGTCAAGAGATATTGCTTTCATTTAAAATCATAGCACAAGGTTTTCTACTCATAAAAAAATAAAAACTACTACTAACTACACCCGGTTCAAACAAAACCCTTAGAAAAGAACCGCGACACAAAGAAAAATCAAGGGGGACTTGTTACACTAGCTAACAAAAGATTTTTTTTGTCTTTTTCCTTTCGACTTTAATCCCTCAAGAAACCTGTCGATGATATCCATCGTCGGAAAAATTGAAAATTTTAAAAAATTTCAATTTTTTCTATTTCCAACTACTACAAATAACAATATACATACATACATAAAAATATCCCCCACCACACACTTTAAGTTATCGCATGTCCCCACGACACACAATTAAAAAGCATAAGGTAAAGAAAACTTTCCTAAACATTTAGTCGGGGTATGAGTCGAAGTCGGGCTCCATTCGTCGTGCCTGAACTAATGCACACATCCATGCAGATAGCTTCTTCTCAGGCTTTTTAGGGTACACCCCACACCTATCTTTCTTGCTCACTGCAGCCTTCTCTTTTGAACCCTTCACTTTCCACTCAACACTTGCAACTGGTTTCCCTTTTCTACATCCATCTTGAAAATCATAGTCTCCTCACCCACTCTAAACATGAGTTTTCTCTCATATTTATCTAATATCGCTCTGCCCGTCACTAAGAATGGTCTTCCTAGTATGAGGGGGACCTCCTTATTTTCCTCCATATTCACCACTATAAAATCAACAGGAAATACGAACTTATCCACCCGAACTAACACATCTTTCACTATCCTCTCGGGTATTAAAGTCGTTTGGTAGGCTAGCTGCAACGATATTAGTGCAGACCTTATATCTCCAATCTCATTCTCAAGTTTCCTGTAAATAGATAGAGGCATTAAATTAATTGAGGCACCAGAATCACATAAAGACTTATCAAAATTAATAGTTCCTAAAGAGCAAGGTATAGTAAAACTCCCTAGATCTCTTTGTGGGAGTTTATTTTGCAATATCGCACTATAATGCTCTGTGAGCTTGACCACTGAGGTCTCTTCTACTTTCCTTTTCTTCGTAAGGATCTCTTTCAAAAATTTAGCATAAGAAGGCATTTGTGA
Source organism: Nicotiana otophora (assembly GCA_000715115.1). Classification (NCBI taxonomy): domain Eukaryota; kingdom Viridiplantae; phylum Streptophyta; class Magnoliopsida; order Solanales; family Solanaceae; genus Nicotiana; species Nicotiana otophora. Next base: position 4,599 of record AWOL01S0046963.1, on the reverse strand, counting down.
GAGCACTTCTGTGAATGGTAAGTTTACATAAACTTGTTTCAGCACATCCAGAAATCTCTCAAACTGCTTGTCCAGCTTTTCTCTACATAGATTTTGAGGGAAAGGTAGCACAGGCATATGCTTGCTCTCCTCATGTTCCTCCTTTCTCGAGTTTTCTTCCTTCTTATTTTTCTCAGCTTTCATTGGGCCTTTCTTCTTCTTGTCGTCATTACTTTTCAGCTGCTCCCCACTTTCCTTTTCAAGTTTCACATCTTTTTGGATCGAGGTGGGGTTTTTCAACACTTGCTCACTTATCAAGGTTACAACATTCACTGTTTCTTTGGAATTTCTTTCAGTATCAGCAGGGAGAGTTTCGGGAACCCTCTCAGCTAATATTGTTGCAATCTGTCCCACTTGCCTCTCTAAATTTCGAATTGCTGCCCCTTGAACTTCAAATCTTTCATCAGTTTTCACAATGAAGGCCTTCATGAAATCTTCTATACCAGGCTGATTGGGTTGTTGAGGATGAAACTGCTACCTTGACTGATTCATAAAACCAGGAGCTCCTTGTCCATGAAATCTGGGATTGTTTGTTGTCATGCATTAGCAGTACCCACAGGTGAACTCCATAAAAAATTGGGGTGCTTTTGACCTATTGAATTAAAATTATAATTTTCCATAACATTCACTTCCTCAGTTGAGGCTTGACACTCATGAGTAGGGTATCCTCTTCCACATATATCACAGGCTGCATGAGGCTCACTTTGTATCGTGGCTAAGGTCAGGTTCCGTATTTCTTTAGCCATAACATCAAGTTGTGCCTGCACAGATGTATTAGTATAAACCTGGTGAACACCAGTTGATCTTCTTCTTTCAGCAGTCTTAGAGGGCTACTGATTAACATCTTCAGATAACTCATCAAGCATTGTAACCGTCTTCTCTGGAGTCTTCTTCTTCAAAGGGCCTACAGCTGCATTGCTCAATATTCTACGCGAGGCCGGTGACAATCAATCCCAAAAGTCTTGGAGTTGCATCCAGAGCTCAATTCCACTATGTTGACACTTTCTAATAATCTCCTTAAACCTCTCCCATGCTTCAAAAACAGTTTCAGTTTCTTTCTGGCAGAACTTATGGATTTCTCTTCTAAACTTGCCTGTTTTAGCTGAAGAGAAATATTTATCAAGGAATTTTCTGGTCATCTCCTCCCATGTTCTAATCGATCCCGTGGGAAATCTTTGAAGCCACTGTTTTGCATTCTCTTTAAGTGAAAAGGGTAATGTCCTTAAGTACACTGCATCTTGTGACACCCCATTGTATTGAAAGGTATTCATAATCTCCTCGAAGTCCATTAGATGTGTGTTTGGATCTTCGTTCATCTTTCCTCTAAAAATATAGCAATTCTGAATAGTTTGAAGCAACCCTTGCTTCAACTCGAATTTGTTATCTGCAATTGGAGGTGGTCTAATACTTGATAAGCCTTGATTGTAGACCGGTCTAGCATAATCACCCAATGTTCTCCCAGGCATGAGAGCTATATTTCCGAACTGGTCTGCAGCCAAGGGTTGAATTTGAGCAATTCTCCGATTCCTCTCTTCTTCATAGATAATCTGTGAATCTCTAATAGATGCTTCCTCACCATCTCGTGCAACTGTTTCTCGTTGTTGGGCTGCCTTACTTGCAGCCAAATCGACATCATCATCACCGTTTCTAGCCATAGTTTCTTTGGTTAAGGATTGTCCAAACTTTTCCAACATCTCGGTGAGATCTCTTTCCTTCCTCAGCTGTAGCAGTTATTTTTCTATCTCGGGCTCGTATGGTAGCACTTATTTCGCAGAAGCTCAAGTTATGCACCAATCTAAACCTGTAACCTGCACACAGTCAAAGAACACTAAACGTAAAAAGATAAAATAGAAATAAAATGAAAAACAATTCCTGAATTAGCACTACAAACTATTTCAAACACTGTTGATTGCCAATCCCCGGCAGCGGCGCAAATATTTGACGAGCGCAAAACACACACTTAAATTTTGCTTGCTAATCAAATATAGTATAGTATAATATCGTATCCACAGGGATTGGATTTAAACAATATTCTCATAGTTTCTACCTTGGTTGCTATCCAAGATGATCAACAGTTGAGATTTATAAGATGTATAAATAAAATTCACTAAGAATCTAAAGCTATTGACTATTGACAACCGAAACAAGGAACAAGCAAAGAAGGTTATCAATGGGAGAAGATAGAGTTTTGATAAGATAGGTGCAAGATAATTGTCCGGGATCTATCTATAGATAATTCACTTCTAATGTTCAAGTGAGTATCTCAAATTCACTCAATTATTAGTTCAAACGATCAACAAAATCTCCTCTCTCGATTAAGTCTTAACCTCACAAGAGGAACCAATTTAAGCATGTGAAGATGTGCAAGAATGCGTAATGGGCTGGTCTTTAGAAAAACCTCTTTTGATTATTCTCCTAACTTGGTTTAATCAATGATTTAACTAGCCTCTTTCGATTACTTAGAAGAATATATGAATTCAACTAACAATGTAATGCAAAAACATCACAAGTTATACCTCTCTCGATTACATGAACTCGTGAATAAAGATGTAGCAACTAAATCATCCAAAACGCTTCAATACATAAAACTAGCATTATAATCCACAAACAATTATCAAGACAGCAAATCCATCAAACCCTAATTGGAACTACTCCATAGTGGAGAAGTTGTTTATCACAAGAGTATTAGAAGAACAAGAAGACATTACAATTCCCAAAATCAACCAAACTTCCGTATTGAATGAATTGAATGAAGTATTTAGAGTCTCCATTGTTTCCTTGCCTTCTTCTCTCCAAACGTTGCTCCAAATTTTGAGATACATTCTTTTGAGACGAGCTAGGCTTCATATAGGTCAAAAAGAGTTGCCTCCAAATTTACAAAAATAGGCCTGGGTAAAGTTCCCGGAAGCAGACGTGCGCGATCGCACACTTGGAGGTGTGACCGCAAACATGGTCATGCACTTCTGGCAGTACACTGCATCCCTTGCGCGCTCAAGTGCGCACTAGGAGTCTCTCTTGTGCAGTCACGCAGTTTTCCTCCTGCTCAACTCTTATTCCTCCTACTAAGTGCAATATTAGTCCATTGATCCCCGAACACGATCCTAGATTAATCCCTTGGGCTTTTACTTAGACTTCAAAGCTCCAAATAGCTCGAATTAGCTCCACAACATCTACATAACTCGAAATTACTCCTACAAGGCAAACAACACACAATAAGTGAAAAACACTACCTGTCTACTTTTATGTACATTGTAATTAGCTCCTCAATAAGCAACTAAAACATGATATTATAGCCTACCAGTAACGAGATTGGAAGAATTCCGACCACAGGTCATGGTGCGAGAAAGAGGCCTAAAGGGGGGAATGTCCTGAGCTTTGGATTTATTCACAGAATAATTGCCTAGATAACAAGGACAGTACTAAATTATTCGTAAGAACTATAAGTTATGAGACTGATAAGCGCATCAGTCAACATTCGAGGACAATTATTCCAAAGGGGGGATGATGTTACACCCCATGTTTGCGTACGTAAGAGTACGTCATAAGTTAATTGATGTAAGCTCAGAAATGAGATCATATTTGAAAGTACATAAAGTAAGTTAATCATTTTACCATGGAGGTTACAAATATTAAGGATCATGAACAACAAGTACAAAGAGGGTTAGAAGGTTCAGAAGCTAAGGAATTGAAGAAAATAAGTTTTGTCGAAAGTTGACAAGTAGGGAATGTTATAAAATGTACTTTTTGGGTGATACTAGGGTGCTAAAAATGATAAGGACATTATTTTAAGAGTTATTTTTGTCTTATGATAGTCGTGTGTTATGTTTTGAAGTCAAGTGAGTTGTGGAACAAAAGTTGGCAAAGATCATCACAAGTTACATTCATAAGTTTTACTGAAATTTAGGTTAAATGTAACTGCATTTTTATCCCAATATACTTAGATTTATGGGCCCATAAAATTGAATATCTATTAGTCTATTTTCTAACGCATTAAACCGTTTGTCAATACGACATCGGAGTAGAGAGATACATGCATTTTTGCGAGACTGCAGAAGCTGCTAGGTGACAAGTAGGTGTGTCACCTACTTGCTTAAATGAGAGTCCGAAAATGGGCTAATTCGGGTAGTACAAAGAGACCTTTTAAAGGCCTATTTTGTTCATATAATACACTCATAATATGGAACAATAACCAGACCTAAACCCCTGCAAACATCCTCCGAAAAATTGCACACAAACCCTAATTGGATTTCTCTCCTTTTCAAGTTCTAGTTGGAGGAAAAACTTTGAGTTTGAAGAACCAAGATAGGAGCTGAGTTATTCAACAATTAAGGTAAGTTTACTGCTCTCTTTCATCCATTATTTTCGTCTGGAGATGTATGGAAAGTCGTTCTATCATTGTAAGAACTCACGTGACGGTGATAGGAAGCTGTGAGTTCGAGTTATTCACTTATAGCGAACTGTTTTATGGACTATTTTGTGTTGCTGTTGGATTGCATGTTTTACTACTGATTAATGGAGTTTTGGAGGAGGAAGGGTGTGGAGAAACACCATATAAATTCA
>AWOL01S0046956.1:0-61234 GCA_000715115.1 Nicotiana otophora | reverse complement strand
AGCGCTGAACCAGGGGAAGAGGGCGTGGATGTGAGGCTTGATTCGCAGGTCATCCCGAGTAGAGGCAGTTTCAAGTACCTTGGTTCAGTTATCCAGGGGGGAGGGAAGATCGACGAGGATGTCACACACCGTATTGGGGTATGATGGATGAAGTGGAGGTCAGCATCTGGAGTCCTGTGTGACAAGAAAGTGCCACCGATACTCAAAGGTAAGTTTTATAAAGCNAGTTGAGTCGTGCCTTACTTCGTACCATTGTGGGACTAGCCATGTAGGATTTTTATCTAAGATAGCTATTGGCAATATTGTGGCTTACTATTTCGTTTTTCAGTGCATGTCCTATTTACTAGCTACCACTTTTGCTTTGCATCTTTCTTCTAGATTTCTTGGTGTTCCTATTTTTCTTATGATTGTTGTGGTGATACTAATATTTACTAATATTGTCTCCCTTTGCTTTGCATCTTTCTTCTAGATTTCTTGGTGTTCCTATTTTTCTTATGATTGTTGTGGTGATACTAATATTTACTAATATTGTCTCCCTTTGCTTTGCATCTTTCTTCTGATTTTCATGGCATTCCTATTTATCCTATGATTGTTGTTGTGATACTAATATTGTTTTTTTTTGTCATTTAATCTTTTTATTTTTTTGAGCCGAGGGTCTTTCGGAAACAGCCTCTCTACTCCTTCGGGGTAGAGGTAAGGTCTACGTACACGCTACCCTCCCCAGACCCCATTAGTGGAATTTTACTGGGTTGTTGTTGTTGTTGTTGTTGTCTGATATATTAATATTGTATTTATGATTTTATAATAATATAGGCTCTCGTTTTTTCTAAATAAATTTGGACAATATAATACATTCTCAAATTAAATTAGTAATAGGACATTATAATACGTTTTCAAATTAAATTAGTAATAGAATATTTTAAGAAGTATATCCTAAAAGTAATAGGATTACATGACTAAAGATATTTACTTGTTCAATTTTATATGAATTAGATAGCCCGAGAGTAATTATACTAATAGGATTCCTAAAGGTAATTATGTAGGATTCCTAATGTGTAGTATTATACTCTAAAACTAATAGTATTATAAGGCTAATATCTAGAATTCCGGTTATGTCCTTTTATCATGAGTTATTATATTTAATATTATAAGGTTATTTTTGTAAACCGATATTGTATTCATGCTTTTATAATATATATATATATATATATATATATTCTCCTAGTAGTCTTTTGGGCGCAACGACGCGGCTATTGAGGGGGCTTTATGGTGAGTTGCATTCTATGTTACGATCCACAACATACAGAGTCTCCATCAGAGTTATTTACATTCTCTTGTCTAACTTGTATTCAAGGCAGATGTTGTATTTTATTATATTTCTTGGTAGATGCTCTTGAACTTGTGACACCGGGTTTTGAGGGTTCCTACTGGATGTTCATTATTATAGTTCACGTAATTATTACCATTTCACCGTGCAATTTATATTTTATACGGAAATTGTAATTTTAGTTCACGTAATTATTATCATTTCACCTTGCAATTTATATTTTATACGGAAATTGGAAAATAAAATTACGGATTTTCTACGAGTACCAGGTTTTACTCTACTTATATAATGGGATTCATGATTTCGAGAATAATAAAATAAGTAATTAAGTCGATTAGTCATTGTTGGCTTGCTTGATGGCGACGTTAGGAGTCATCACGACCTGTAGCGGATTTTGGATCGTGACAACGTTCTTCCAAAATTTTTGCAACGGTTACATCAATCATTTAATACTAATAAGTGCAATTTCTAAGGATGCCAGACTATGAACTGTTACAATAATTATCAATATAATTGTGGATTAAAGTAGTAAATAAAGCAATATACAAATCTTCCTCTTCACAACTGATGTTTCACCCATTTTCCTCTTCAAATACCTTACTCCAATGAACATAAGTATATCCAGCAAAGAGTTTTTTTTGAACCAGCAACATGTTTATTTCTTCTATAATACAAATTACTTTCTGCTTTATTGTTACTTGTGATTAATCTATGTCAGTATTGAGTTTGTGTTTCATCTTCTTCTTTGGGTCAACTGCATATTATTTGTAGGACAAAGCAATATTTTTCCTTATGATAGGATAAAAATATTTTTAAACTTAAAGAATTATGTTATCTTTATGTTTTTTGATTCTTCTAGAGATATATTTTGTGATAATGCTATTACCTCTTTTGAATCTATGTTTCATTTTCTTCACTGAATTGTGTTGCCTATTATTTACTTTTTGTTTTGCTGGCTCCGATACAAATAATCAGAGCAAATATTCTGAATTCTGTTTTCCTTATAAAGTTTGATTTTTCTACAAATATTGTGATAGTTCTAACTTTTTTTGTATTATTTTGTTAGGAGACAAAAGAAGTCCTGCCTCTAAGCAAAGACTGCCACTTCTCGTAGTTAGTCTTTTGTTACAGCTTTTGCCCTTGAGTTTTTCTTTTGATCAATTTTTATAGTGTCACTAACTGTGCTTTCATACTAATTGTTGAACCTCAACTTATTGCAAGAGAATGGTGGCATCTAAGAAACTTATGACTAGATTAATGAACTTTATACATGACATTTCGCATAAAAAACTTCAATATATATTAGAATTAGCGGAGAACAAATAGAAGACATTCTCTGTGATGTCTCTCTTATTTGCTTTCTTTAGTATTTGGCATTCAATGTCCAAATTGTCAAAGTATGTTTTATGAGTATTCGTGAGATGATTTTTCTTTTCTCTTATTTTTCCCGACCTTCCTAGGGTAGAAAAATATTTTACAGTTCCATTTTGATGAATTTTGTGAATAGAAAAGAGGGAGCAAAATGAGAACAAGAGGAAAAGAATCATAAAAGAAGTAATGTGAGAAAAAAAGGAAGAAGAAAAAGGGAAATAATGTGACTTTTCTGGAACAGTAGCTTATTTTAGGGGATGGGGAATATGATAGGTTATGAATAAAAAGGAAAAGACAAATTAAATTGGATAGTAGCATATTTAGGCTTTTGGCATGTGTAGTATCTTCCCTATATCTTGAAATTGTCCATGATGCCTTGTTAAATTGGATAGCATGTCTTGTGACGCCTACGTCTCATTTACTTGACTTATGTTCACTTTGTGCTTAATGCTTAATATCTTGTGGCTCCGTGAATACTTGCATTAGTTGGGAGTCGGAATGAGACCGTCCTTAGTGAGTCATGTGCCATGTTTGGTGAGGTTTTTATGTAGTCCATGTATTGTACTTGTGTCTAGAACTTGCCCGGTATGTGAGTCGAAGCGAACTTTTAGGCGATGCTCGGTTTGAAAAATGATTTTAGGCTTTCTTTGATCTTTTTTGAGCTTTATTGCTTACCATGAATAAAATTTATCCCTAGTTAACTCTTTTGAGCCTATAGACTTTTATTTAGCACCCACATTACAAGCCTATACCCTTTTTGTTCTTAATTGACATTGTTTTGATCTTTTTACCTCTTAAAGCACTTTAATTATAAAATGAGCGCTAAAAGAAGTAAGAAAGGACTAAGTGTGGGGTGACTTTTGAGTGGAACCAATGAAAGGAAGAAATGTGCACTTGTTTTTGTAAAACAAATGTGCCACTAATGGAAATTGCAAAAGAAAAAAAAAACTGAGAAAAAAAATATAGATGAATAAATATCTTATTTTTGCTAGCGGAGTGTAAAGAACGATAGTGCTTAAAGAAAAAGGGAACATTTTTTGGGGTGATCTTGTGTGTGAAATTGAAGTTGGGATTGAAGAATTTGCGCTTAAAGTAATTTTGTGATGTGTTAAAATGCTTAGAAGGGTGAGTCACTATTCCTAAATATATCATACTCGTCCCTTAACCCATATTACAACCATGAAAAAGTCCTAATTAATTTTAGATCGAGCGAGCCTACATTAATAGAGATTTACATTATGGGCAAGCTTATGGTACCAATTACAGGCATGTGACTTCTTTGTAAGAGTGAGCAATTTTCTTTGATATATGTGAGTCCTTAAAATATATTGAGCATGTGATTTAAAGGTGTGGATTCAACTTACTCTCTTGTTCTTATTGTGAAGGCACATGGTTTCACGAGGGATATGTAACGTTATTAGACTTCTCTATGATGTTGGGTGTTCAAGCCATGAGTGCACTGTGACATTGAGTCGGTTTTTGAGGCTAGGATGGATGATATTGGGTGTTCAAGCCATGAGTGCACTGTGACATTGAGTCGGTTTTTGAGGCTAAGATGGTTATGAGCACGTTGTCTTTATTTGAATATTTTGGAAGTATTGCATAAGTAAAAGGGAGGTGTGTTTTGAATGGATATGCTAAGGTCTAATTGTTGCTAACAACCATAGTCATCGGTATAGTGTGCTTCTATAATTATGTGTAAATTGTTGGTTGACTCGAGGACGAGCAACGTTTAAGTGTGGGTAGTGATGTCTGGCTATAATTTTATATTTTTTGCATTACTTACCTTACATTTTGGTATTTTAATACTAAATTGTACTATATTTGTGCTTAATTGAGTTTATTTTATGTGTAGGTACTTTGGAGATAAAATTGGGAATAAAGTAGAGATTTTATATGTATTTTATACACTAAAAGAATAGATTCATGATTATTTAATTATTGAATATATAATGATTAAAGGTTGACATTATAAAAGAAGACAAAAGAAACAAATGCAAAGAATTGAAAAGTTAAGAAAAAGAATGAGAAACGAAGCAGAAGTTACGCAGCAATTAAAAAGAACGCGACGTGAAACGTTTCTGGTTTTAGCGCCAGGGCCAGGCGCTGGCCTGGACCCTAAGTGAAGAATTTTTCCTATTTTGCTTGGGTCAAGGTTATTTTGATTCTATACGGTCTCAACCTATATAAAAGGGGTTCTAAATCTATTTTGGAGAGGAGAACGTTTTTGAGAGTAACTTTTGATAAGAAGAGAGCACAAAGCCGCCGTGGAGGCTGGGTTTCATCTTTCTTCTACCAAACTTAGTAATTTTTATGTTTATTTATATGATTTGTTGTTTGGCTACCATGTCTATGTGAAGATAAACTTCACGTTCTAGGATTGTGGTTCTTTCATGACTATTGTTATTCGAATATTGATTTTGATTTCTTAGTTTATCGCATTGGTTTATTTATTCAATCTTGTGCTTAATTATTTGATTGCTTGATCATCAATTGAATACTATCTATGAATCTAGAATTGAACTCGAAAGTGAAAATTCTAGATTGCACATAGGATTGAGTAGAGCAAGTTCTTGACCCTTGGCATCGGGGAACGAATTCGCGGTTAGGATAGACATATACCTAATTGCCTTGCTTGGTTGATGTACATGAATTATGAATGTGTTCTTGTTAGTTCTAATTGCATAGACATATAGGCATTAGGTTAGTTTGAATAAGCGAGTAAGAACTCGACAGATTCTTGCGAGCAATATTAACCCTGCCAACCAATGAACTAGATGAATTAGTTAGTCAATTCAATTGAAAAATACAATAGGAATGTTAGATAGCCCATAACCCTAGATCGTTTTTATCTCATTGATAACACAAAAATCCGCTCTTCTTTTGTTAACGTTCACTATTTGTTTTTCCTTTATTTTAATTAGTTTAGAGTCAAATACTTCTAGATTTAATTCTTGTTTAGATAATTGTGATAATCTAATTTAGTTAATAGTTAATCACAAGTCCTCGTGGGTTCGACATCCGACTTCTATTCACTTTATTACTTGACGACCGCGTATAGTTGCGTGTGCGTTTGGCCGCAATACTTCTTACTTTGAAGAAATAAAAAGAGATATAGTAAGAAATTTCGAAGTTGAAATGTCAGATAATATTTCAATGGCTTCAATAGGAAATACTATAGATGAAGAAACCTGTTTGGCAAGAGAAGCCCAAGAAAGCCAACATGAAGAGGTCAATCTAGATGAAATTGAAGAATTTTTAAAGAAAATGAAGGAAGGAGTAGAAGAATCTTCTGTCAAAAATGATAAAGGAAAAGGTAAAGCCTAAAAGACACTGAAGGCCCCACCATTTAATAATTGTGCCATTTAGTAATTGTGGTAATAGAGACAAAAAACTTTAATAAAATATTTGACCCTACCATGGGAGGTCGTGAGGAATCTACTTTTATAAAGTTAATTGTCCGTTTCTTTTTTTTTTTAAAGCTTTTTCTTTGTCGGCCATAATGTAATTTCTGTCGGCCATTTTACCGTTTAGTCTTTGTTTGTTTTTAGACAGATCCATTATATAAGGGTCTCAATTCTTTTGTTAGGGATAGACTTCGGCTAATAGCTCTCACCTCTCTCTAGTAATCTCTCTCTCTCTCTCTCTCTATATATATATATATATAGGTTTTTCTTAAAAAAAAAATAATTCTTTAGCACTTTTTAGAAGAAAGTTGGATAAAAGATGCAACTCATCAGAACTGTAGTTGTAATAAAAAGAAATACTAACTTTGTGATTACATCAATATGTATTATATATTGTATGCATATATAAAGAATTTTATCTCTTCACATTTACTAAAATTTTGTAATAAATAACTTTTAAATTAGTGAATTTTGTATAATCGCGTGAAAGGCAAAAATGTTTCCTAGTATATGATTGGAATCCGACAGTGGAGTCGGCAAATGGTGACCAACAACATTGATTGCTTTGGATCAGGTTCTCAATGGTTCGAAAACAATTTAGATATGATATAAACATATGTTTCTCATTGAATTTTCACCTATACTTTTATAGATGTGCTAACCTAAGTTCCGAGTTGAGAGTTTCATTTGGTCAAGGGAAAGGTATTATGTATTCCTTAATTGTTTTGTCTAAGTCTAATTGTATGGGTCAAAATCTCTTTTTGAAATATTTAAGTCAAGATAATACTAAAGAAAGAATTCTCAAGTCGTCATTTGTCGAGATGGCCCAAGAAGCAGCAAAGTCTGTGGTCGAAGAGTCAACATGAGCCGTAGTCAACAAGAGTCGTAGTCAACAAGGGCCGTCATCAACAAGAGCCATAGTCGAGGTGCCAACAAGGGACGAGGTCGAGGTCGAGTACCGTTGACAGAGCTGTAACGACTAGTTTTCGAGATAGGACATTAAAGAGAATATTTTAGTGGATATTCTCTGCACTTGTTCTATTAGGTTTTCTTAGGAACATGTCCCATATAAATAGAAAAAAAGACAATGATAGGGGCATGTGAGATTTATTTGTAAAGAACACACTTTGACTAAAGGATTCGTCTCTCTTTCTAAGATACAAACACCACATTTTCACTAAGCTTTTTGTCCATACTTTTTCATCATATCTGAGAATAACTCGAATATTCAAGGATTTGTCTGTCATTTATCATTGTGAGGAGGAACATCCACCTATTTCATCCTTTATTGGGTGAATCATTCCTCCTATTTACTTAAATGTCATTTATTGCTATTCATTATTATTGAATGCTACATTATTGCTCTTGCTTTCTAGAACAATTATTACATGTTGTTGCCATTGTCTGATTGAACCCATCTAATTATTATTGCTTCTTTGAAAAATCTACTTAGGGATATTATTGTTAATTAAGATTAGCCCTTAACTACATAAATTTAATTATTTGAACCAAGATGTGTATTTTTTGGTCAAACAATTTGGCGCCGTCTGTGAGGATTTCTTAGTTAAAATTTTAGTGTTCTCTAGATCTACAACTAACACAGGTCGTTAACGTAAAAAAACCAAGACCTCCTTTCTTTGTTTATACAAAATCCTACATGGCAGGTAACCGAGAAAAAAAGGACGAGGATAATAACTGACCTCCCAACCAACCTCATGAATGTCATCAACGAAAGCTGTGAAATGGCATATGAGGGCACGATGCCCAGTGCATCCCCTAGACGAGATGGGTCACCACCCCCACACTGCAGCATAACAAAACCCCGTGGTAAAGGAGCCTCCACATCTGCAGAGGAAGGAACACCCCCAGGTGTGAAAAAACTCCTCGAGGCATGGCTAACTGACGCGTTAACAAGCGTCTTCAACAAACTTGCTCCACGCACGACTGCAGAAATCACAAGGACTTGCACGATACAACAAACAGACTAGCAGTGCAACTAACCCCTCCCTCCAACGGAAGGTATAAATCACAATATCATTGATAGTGCAGGTGACAATGCCCCCGCCGCCATTCTAAAAAGTATGGTAGAAATAAAAAATGAAAACAAGGCGCTTCGAGACCAGATGAAAGAACACAAAGAATGGGTTGACAAAATATTGGACGCTCCTAAGCTGTTGCTAAAAAGGGATGTCGGCCGGTTCATCGAGCAGCCGTATAGTGACGACGCATCCCTGCATGCCATGCCAAAGACCTTCAAAATCCTTCCCTACCTCAGGATATACGACGGCACGACCGATCGTGAAGATCACGTGACTCATTATGTCACCGCCGTGAAAGGCAACGACCTCGCCAAAGAACAAGTGTCCTCACTACAACAAAAAGGGACTTTGGCAGTAATAAAAAAATAGCATTGGTGGCAATTACAATAGCTACTATATCATTTACCGGCAATTGGTGTTTCGCCGCTGAAACCGGGATCAGTAAAGCCTTTAGCGGCGTTTCTGACAAAAGCTGGTAAAAGGTATGACTGATTGCCGCTAAAACTAATTTGCTTTAACGGCAAATGTTTGCGGCAATTATTATGGCTGCTAAACCAACTCTAAAAACAGCTAATAATGCTCCTTTAACGACCATTTCTATAGCCGCTAAATTTAAAATATTTGTCGCTAAAAGTCCATACCTTTAGTGGTAATTGTTTTATGGCAATTAGAGTGGCAACAGTATCTCTTATAAAAACGTATTAGGATGCTCCTTTAGCATCCATTTTAATGGCTAATAAAGTCAATTAAATTGCCGCTAAAAGTCATCTTTAATTTGTCCTTTTATCGTCTATTGTTATAGCCGGTATATTCTGTTAAATTGGCAATAAAAGTCACAAGCTATTACGGAAAGTTTAGCCACCATTAATAATAGCTATTATTGACCAAAAAATAATGCAAATTACAAAACATATTAATATTAATTTATAAAACCATAATATATCACGTTAAATCTTAACAAACAAAAGGAAGTACTAATCCAAAATATTAATATCACAGTAACTTAAAAGATAAACTTATATTGTTTGAAGTAAATAGCTAATTTCATTATATAACTAATCTTAACGAATAACAATCTTCAAATAATTTCTGCAACTCTTTATTATATTGAAATCTTCCACCCGCTAAATTATCGAACATCAGACTGTATGACCTAAAATTATAAAATAACTATGTTAATAGATGAAATATAATAATCCTCAATTCCAGGCTAAGTTAAAGCTTGCTTGAAATTGTGACTAGATAAGTCAATTGTTCCATATAGTAAAAGAGAACACACAATGCTCATGCAATGTTGGGAAGCGAAACTGTGATAGTAGTGAGGCATGTCACTTTAATCTGCTCATAATACTAAATAGATTAGACAAAGAAAGTGTATGTAAGTTAATATGTGCTTGAGGTAATATGAGCATGGATCACAGAACATTAGGGAAAGAAAGGAAAAGAGTATACAGAGATGTTTACAAAATACTATTTCCATCTTTCCAGAAAAGGTCAGAAGTCAGTGTCTAAGAACTTTACCCCCTAAAACTTGGTGCAGAGATGTTTACAAAATACTATTTCCATCTTTCCAGAAAAGGTCAGAAGTCAGTGTCTAAGAACTTTACCCCCTAAAACTTGGTGCAGAGATGTTTACAAAATACTATTTCCTCGTCCTGAAGACAAATGTGTATCAAAAGACTTCCAGTACCATGATTCATTTAGTTTCTTGATAAAACGAAGTGGCTATAACGTAATAGAATCTCGATTTCTTGATCCTTCTTATAGGTAAATGAAAGCAGAAAAAAACCAAAAACAAGGGGTAAACAAATGATCGAGCTGTTATTTATCTTTGTTGGCCAATCTTTTATTTTCCTTTGTACAGTTTGTACTTCCATTGAATAGAGAGATTGAATGACAAATAGAGCAAGATTCGCCATTAATTTATTTCACTAGTCATACGTATGTTGGGGTTGAAATGACAAGGTGTCATGCGAAACCTAACAAAACAAACCTTGACGACGAGAAATCAGATAAAAGGAGAGTGAGGTATGCATACAATTAGTTAAACACAACTAAGAAGGTTTGCGATGCACTTTAGATGTACATATAAGCAAGAAAATCTTCTTCTCCTACTAGCGCAACACTAAATATAAGAGGAATGCAAGACAGAGATGATCATACCAATTTAGACGGCAAAAACATGTACACTGTCTAATGCACAACACCATCAAACCAATCATCCGGATAATGAAAAAATAAATTATCACAGCTGCGAACCAACTACATGTTAAATACCAATCTGCACAAGTTCATGGACTTTCCATGCCTAAAAGAACACAAAAATCTTGCAGCCACTGAGGGATGCCACACTAAGGGTTGTAATGGATCAGGCTTGTAAGCCCCGTAAAAATTTTCTAATGATTTAAGATTTTAAAGTGCGCCAACGGTATTTGGGAATAACATATTTGAGTATTAAAAGAGACCTATGGGATAGAGATACATAATTTTGAATTGATAATGTATGTTTATGGTGTGTTGGAATATTCTAAGGAGTTTTGGGAATGGTAAGAACTTGTCTGGAACAAGTTGGACAAATTAAGTGGAAATGATATTTTAATTGGCACAAGACCCGACTTCAAATGAATAGAACTCCCTCAATATAACGACTTAGGTGGTGATATTACTATAAAATTAAAGCTCTTTGAGTCTAATTTCCAACACATTATATCGTTCGTCATTTGGATATGTATAGAGAAAGTTATGGCCATTTTACTGGACCTGTGTCATATGCGCGCCTATATGCGCGGCCGCGCATTTTTGAAAGTTTCTGCCTCAGGTGCGCGGCCAAATATGCGGCCACTTACCTAGGTGCGCGGCCGCGGATGACTCATTAAATAACCCCAAGGACGGGTATAGAGAGGGGCTAAGCCATTTCTTCAAGACTAGGGCTTTCTCTCCATCACCCATCCGGCCAAGGCTTCAAATACACATTTAATGTGAGTTTTTAAGTGTGTTTTTATGATGATTTCACTTCTCAATCACTAGTTACAACAAGGTTTTGTATTGGATTCCATAGGATTTCTTCAAAATCTCAAGAACACCCCAAAAGTTGACTTTCAAGATTTGGTCTACAAGAGGTAATCTTTCACCCTTAAACCTACATGCATGGATTGTTAGTAAATAAATGAGCAAGGAATAAGTACCAGCACTTATGAGGTGGTGATTGGAAGCCATAAATATTTAAACTAGATTATTGGGTGTGGTAGAAATTTTGTAATGAGTTAATTAGTAAAATTTGGCAGATGTGAGTTCATGGATGATTATAATAGTGCTAAGAAGGTAGTTAGTGGACAAAGGATGTTGTAGTATCTCTTGTTGGTGGTAAGAAGGTATTGTTGGAGGAAGAAATACTATTACTAGAGGTAGTTGAATGCTACACACTCTAGGTGTTTGATAAAATGCTAAAATGACCAAAAACCTGGAAATATTTACTAATATTGGTCCAATTGAATTATGTTGATGTAGATTGAAGTTGTAAGAGTAGTTGGTGGTTTTAATATCGCTAAAGAATTCCATCAAGATATGTTGGCTAAACTTTCTCTCTTAGAATCGAATTCCATAATGTTTCCGTACGATAAAGTATGATTGGCTCAAGATTCCTAACTTATATATTCCGGGTTATTCCCTATAAATTTGATTATCCCGAATGAGCTTTATATCGAAAGATAGATGTTCAAAATATGGGTTGCGTATTAAAATATTGTGGCTTTGAATCGTATTTCAAATGAAAGCTAGTATGCCAAATCGTGTGAGGAAATCTCAATATTCTTAAGACTCTTAATTGCTCATATGTGTACCTAAAGTCTTGATTGGAAATGTCTTATTGTTGATAACTAATAAAGGTGGTTGGAAATGAAATAATTGAATTGGGGATATAGTGTATGGCCAACGTGCCAAGAATTTAAGTTATGATTGTAGCTAGTAGTGCAAATGATTTGAGAGACTGCGATAAAGAATGTGAAATGATCCTCGACTCAACGGTGTTAAAAGTGATTTGGAAAATAGAATTTGCCTAAGAGCTTTTGTACTCAATTCATGCCCATTAGTGGCTGCTTTAACTAATATTTTGTTTTATAAATATATCCAGTGTGATTCGAGTTCTATATACTCATATGTTGAAATTATACATTGTCATTTCTGGGGAAGAGTATTGCAAGAATAAATGATGTATTGATTGTTTATGATTTTTCACGTGTATTTCTATTGTTGGTTGGTATGCCTCATTCTTTGGGAAGAAACCATTTGTGTTTGAAGTTCCCATTCCAAATGAATTTGAAGTATATGATTATGAAATTTTTTATATGTTGATATTTGATGGTGATCTTTGAAATTGAAAGGGGCAAAAGTGTGGAATATGAAATACGGCCATCGTGCCAGGAATAAAGAATCTTCTGAATGGCCAAATGAGCCAAGGAAATATTGTCGTTGTGAATGACTGGAAATACTAATAAGAATTTATACAATGTGAAATATGTTGAGGTGAGTACAATTGTATTTATGTTACTTCTGTGTGCAAATCAAATCAAAAATCAAAAATGATTTTGGGAGCATTATTAGCAAAACAGAGGAAGGGTGGGTCATAAAGCCCATACCTGAAACTATACGTGCCGGTATAGGGGTGGATTGTGGTTATTCCCCTTATTTGGGATAAAATTGTGATATTATTCCCCTTAATTGGGATGAGCTGGTAATAATTGTGGAATGCAAAAGTCAACCCACATGGCATATGTGGGAAGACGACCTAGCTGATCGGGTGGAGATTGGACTCTATGTTGCGCACATGGTGGTACTACTCTTGGTAACAACTTTCTTTCGCATCACCTATCAAACCACATTGTCCGTGGGGAGATGGCCTAGCCGATCGGGCGTGATCGGACTCCGTGCTAACAAAGACGGTGGAATATCGGTGTTAATGAACTTCCAACCAAAAATTGTATATGAAGTTCGTATTTTACAAAATTATTATGTTTTAAATGGACATTTGGGTATTGTTGATTGAGATTTGTTGTTTCTATGTGTTGCCTTTTCTTATATGGGCATTCTATTTTGAAAGAGGACTTTTAGCTATACATACTAGTGCTATTCGACAGTACTAACGTCCCTTTTGCCGGGGCGCTGCATCTTTAATGGATGGAGGTAGTTCTACAGTAGATGGCATTGATCAGTGATAGCAGTACACTCTTTTCAGCTGATTGGGTGAGCCCCACTTCATTTAGGGGTCATGTATCTTTTGTTTCTCATGTATTGTGTTTTGAGGTATAGCGAGGGCCTTATTGCCGGCATTTTCATATTGCTCTTCTATTGTACTTAGATGCTCCGTAGACAGGTTACGGGTTGTGGTTGATGCTGGGAATTGAATTAGAAATGTTGGTATTTAAAATCATGTTTTTGCATTAATTCTATAAACGCGTAATATTTTGGAAATTATGAATGAAGTTGCTAATGGGAATGAAATGGAAGTTATTAATGAAATCTTTTCAGTGTTGATTTATGGAGTATATCTCCTCTTTATTCATGGATGAGTTTGGGTAGAATCTAACAGGCTTGCTCTGCCGGGTTCTCTCGGTTGAGCGCCGGTCGCGCTCCTCGATTTTGGGGCGTGACAAACTTGGTATCAGAGCCTAATTTTTTAAAGTGTCCTAGGATACCTCGGAGCCATGTCTAGTAGTGTCCTTCTTATCGGTGTGTTGTCGACCACATCTATAATGAGGAGGCTACTCGGATATTTAGAAATTTCTCACTTCTTTGATACTCCAGATCGTGCGATAGAACTCAAGATAGGAAGCTAATTTTCTCGTCATGTCTCATTTTTCATATGAGTAACCTACGAGTTTGAGGCATCGAGGAGGGAACGAAAGAACCAATTGCTAGGGAAAGTATTTAATATCACCACGCCACCAGATTATATGGTGAGAGCACCTAAGAAATAAAAGAGGATTATTGGCATCAATGAGCCAGAATGTTTGATATGAAAGAAGAGCCACTCGGGTTTATGTTGGGTCACTCTTGAAATATGTTATGGTTGTGGAAAAAGGGGGCACAAGAAGAACAAATGCCCTAGGTTGGGTATAACCATCCCGGTCTGCCCGATATGCAGGAAGGAACATTTAGAGTCATGTTGTGAGTATGCTCAGAAGTGTGTTAGGGGTGGTAGATTTGGACAATTCCAAAAGTCCATACAACGAGCTGTTGCAGAGATTGTTAATCCCATCACGGGGTCCTGGAGGAAGGATAGGAGGAATGTTTATAATGTATGCAAACAAGATAAAAGTCTGGTTAGTGGGGTGAGTCATTTTATCGGGCCTCATCCTCGTTGTGTGAAGTATAGGAGATGTCATTCGGGGGTATGTCACTATGGTACTAATGTATGTTTTGGATGTGGAGTAGAGGGGCTTCAATTAAGGTACTGCCCTGTCAATTTAAAGTCATCAAGTAAGTCACTCCTTAGTACATCATTATGAACACCATATTATTTTTCTTGTTGTATATGTACATCCATATTGAAAGGGCCTACATAAATATGGTCTTAACCAAAACGTTGAATCACAAAATATTGTATGTACCTACTCTTTGTAAGAGACGCATTATTCGTGAATCCACTCTATCACAAATTCTCTTATTTACAACCTCTTATGGAATTGAGCTATATAATTATGTCCTTGAAATGAGTTATAACTCTAGGAGTAATACTTCCCACTTGCTTCCCTAAATTCTCAATAAGGGACTATACCTGATGAATTTCTTACAGAACCTTTTGATTCAAATGGATAACATCTGCTCACTTGTGCCTATGCATGCACTACCATAATATTTACCTATGTGGTATCAAATCTAATGTAAAGCAGCCTAGTGTTGAGGTCCTTCTTAAGCCACTCTTTTTCTCTCCGGTGTATGTTGCTCCTATGGTTTGAACAATCACTTCACTCCTTTGTGAATATTATCATGAATCTTTTTCACTATCTAGTAACATGAGAGCATATCTCAACACCTATCATATGTGTAACTTTCAATTGAAAGGGGTCACTTGTCCTCATAAAGTTTTGGAAAAATTTGAGATTTTCACAAATTCGTCACATGAAGATCTTTTTGTTCACCCATCTCAGTATGACTTTCATGTCCACCTAGATCATGCCTCCGTGAGTAATTCACATTGTTCCTAGCATTGTAGTTGCCCATGAATTGGCCTAGTATTACAGCTTGAGAGTTGTTATGGCAAAAACATGTCTAGCTCACAGCAAAGTGTTCATTTTCTCTAACCAATACACGATTTCATCCCAACATTAAGATGTCCTAGATACATGATTTCACTTGTGTGAGGTTGAAAGTTAAGCAGCCTTATGATGAGCATATTGAATCGAAAGACAAGTTTGTTGTATCTCTAGTCCTCTTATATAGGATCAACTATTGTGAAGGGTAATGATAATAGTATCACAAGTGTTCAACTTCTTTTCAACCTCATGGGCTTGTGGCATAGACCCCTTGTGCTAGTTATTGTTAAGAGCATAATGCAATTTCATGTATTTTGAAACCCATATCACATTCAGGGTGCTAGAATATTCTCATTTCGAGATAGACTTATTTTTCCTATATTCCAAGAGGCGACTAGTGTCACATACTTGGTTATCGCACTTTGAGGCCTACTATTGCCGAACAAAGCACATATGAAATGAAAAAATTATTGTTGTCCTTTTCATGACTCATTTCTTTTAAATCTCAGAATTATGAACATGTTCCCCGCATTATCAATACATACTCGGCAACTCTATGCTTCATTTGTCAAATCAATGATGTCATCACAATGATTAACCATGTCAGCGCTATTGGTAGTAAGTCATATTTATGCTAGAACATCTTAGAGTAATTGTTGGAGGTCACCAAAGGTTTACTTTGGGTGTTCGGTGTAGGGATTTAGAGTTGAAGAAAGTGAACGGGTTATTCTCAAGATTTTTTTTTTATGAATATATTGGGTGAATTGCTAAGGAAGGTAAAGTATGTGTAGTCACATTAGGCCTTATGGAATATTAAAGGAAATAGGTCAAACTATGAGTATGATGTTTTCCCATTATTGTCCTCCATGCACCCGATGCATCATGTATCTAGGTTCCAGAAGGTTGTTGGAAATCCTTTGCCTATCATTCCGGTGGAAACTATTGAAGGTGAAGTTAATGGGTAATTGGCTTATAAGAGATACCTAGTTGTCATCCCTGTTACATAAGTCTGGAAATTGAGATCTGCCTCCGTCAAAGTAAAGGAAGTATTCTCACTTGCTTGTATAACCAAATGATTGTGATTCAAAAGGGTACTAGTTATATTTTATGATTTAAATATGTGCAACTCATGTCTAGATACCACTTCTGTTAATGTAATGCCCTTAATGTTGAGATCAGTGTTGTTGATATATACTGTGATGCTTTGTTGAGTTATGGATAGGTTGTTAGGGTGGTTTTGGTGATTCTCTGGCAGGTGGTTAGGCCCAATTACAAGGGAAACTCTGCCGAAATTGCTGAAAAGTTTTGGAGTTAGTCAAATTTGGGGGATTGAAATGTTTGAAAGAAGAGTTGAGTTATGTTAAGTGTTTTGTGACGAACTCTACTCCTCATTCGAGGACAAATGATCCTAAGTGGGAGAGAACGTAAGGTCCCGTAAAAATTTTCTAATGATTTAAGTTTTTAAAGTGTGCCAACGGTAGTTGGGAATAACATATTTGAGTATTACAGGAGACATATGGGATAGAGCTAAATAATTTTGAATTGATAATGTATGTTTATGGTGTGTTGGAACATACTAAGGAGTTTTGGGAATGGTAAGAACTTGCGTGGAACAAGTTGGACACATTAAGTAGAAAGGATATTTCAATTGGCACAAGACCCGATTTCAAATGAATAGAACTCCGTAAATATAATGACTTAGGTGGTGATATACCTATAAAATTAAAGCACTTTGAGTCTAGATTCCAACGCATTATATCGTTCGTCATTTGGATATGTATAGAGAAAGTTATGGCCATTTTACTGAACCTGTGTCATATGCGCGCCAGATGCGCAGCCGCGCATTTTTGAGAATTTCTGCCTCAGGTGCGCGGCCACGGATGTAGGAACTCATTAAATAACCCCAAGGACGGGTATAGAGAGGGGATAAGTCATTTCTTCAAGACTAGGGCTTTCTCTCCACCACCCAACCGGCCAAGACTTCAAATACACATCTAAGGTGAGTTTTTAAGTATGTTTTTATGATGATTTCACTTCTCAATCACTAGTTACAACAAGGTTTTGTTTTGGATTCCATAGGATTTCTTCAAAATCTCAAGAACACCCTAAAAGTTGACTTTCAAGATTTGGCTTACAAGAGATAATCTTTCACCCTTTAACCTACATGTATGGATTATTAGTGAATAAATGAGCAAGGAATAAGTACTAGCAATTATGAGGTGGTGATTGGAAGCCATAAATACTTAAACTAGATTATTGGGTGTGGTAGAGATTTTGTAATGAGTTAATTAGTCAAATTTGGTAGATGTGAGTTCATTGATGATTATAATGGTGCTAAGAAGGTAGTTAGTGGACAAAGGATGTTGTAGTATATCTTGTTGGTGGTAAGGAGGTATTGATGGAGGAAGAAACACTATTACTAGAGGTAGTTGAATGCTATACACTCTAGGTGTTTGATAAATTGCCAAAATGACCAAACACCTGGAAATATTTACTAATATTGGTCCAATTGAATTATGTTGATGTAGATTGAAGTTGTAAGAGTAGTTGGTGTTTTTAATATCGCTAAAGAATTCCATCAAGGTATGTTGGATAAACTATCTCTCTTAGAATCGAATTCCATAATGTTTCCGTAAGATCAAGTATGATTGGCTCAAGATTCCTAACTTCTATATTCTGGGTTATTCCCTATAAATTTGATTATCCCGAATGAGCCTTATATAGAAAGATAGATGTTCAAAGTATGGGTTACGTATTAAAATGTTGTGGCTTTGAATCGTATTTCAAATGAAAGCTAGTATGCCAAATCGTGTGAGGAAATCTCAATATTCTTAAGACTCTTAATTGCTCATATGTGTACCTAAAGTCTTGATTGGAAATGTCTTATTGTTGATAACCTATAAAGGTGGTTGGAAATAAAATAATTGAATTGGGGATATAGTGTATGGCTAACGTGCCAAGAATTTAAGTTATGATTGTGGCTAGTAGTGCAAATGATTTGAGAGACTGCGATAAAGAATGTGAAATGATCCTCGACTCAACGGTGTTAAAAGTGATTTGGAAAATAGAATTTGCCTAAGAGCTTTTGTACTCAATTCATGCCCATTAGTGGCTGCTTTAACTAATATTTTGTTTTATAAATATATCTAGTGTGATTCGAGTTCTATATACTCATATGTTAAAATTGTACATTTTCATTTCTGGGGAAGAGTATTGCAAGAGTAAATGATGTATTGATTGTTTATGATTTTTTTATGTGTACTTCTATTGTTGGTTGGTATGCCTCATTCTTTGGGAAGAAACCATTTGTGTTTGAAGTTCCCATTCCAAATGGATTTGAAGTATATGGTTATGAAATTTTTTATATGTTGATATTTGATGGTGATCTTTGAAATTGAAAGGGGTAAAAGTGTGGAATATAAAATACGGCCATCGTGCCAGGAATAAAGAATCTTGTGAATGGCCAAATGCGCCAAGGACATATTATCGTTGTGAATGACTGGAAATACTAATAAGAATTTATACAATGTAAAATATGTTGAGGTGAGTACAATTGTATTTATGTTACCTCTGTGTGCAAATCAAATCAAAAATAAAAAATATTTTTGGGAGCATCATTAGCAAAACAGAGGAAGGGTGGGTCATAAGGCCCACACCTGAAACTATACGTGCCAGTATAGGGTTGGATTGTAGTTATTCCCCTTATTTGGGATAAAATTATGATATTATTTTCCTTAATTGGGATGAGCTGGTAATAATTGTGGAATGCAAAAGTCAACCCACACGGCATATGTGAGAAGACGGCCTAGCTGATCGGGTGGAGATCGGACTCCACGTTGCGCACATGGTGGTACTACTCTTGGTAACAACTTTCTTTCGCATCACTTGTCAAACCACATTGTCCGTGGGGAGATGGCCTAGCCGATCGGGTGTGATCGGACTCCCTGTTAATAAAGACGGTGGAATATCGGTGCTAATGATCTCCCAACCAAAAATTATATATGAAGTTCGTATTTTGAAGATTATTATGTTTTAACTGGACATTTGGATATTGTTGATTGAGATTTGTTGTTTCTATGTGTTGTCTTTTCTTATATGGGCATTCTATTTTGAAAGAGGACTTTTAACTACGCTTACTAG
This sequence comes from Nicotiana otophora, assembly GCA_000715115.1. Classification (NCBI taxonomy): domain Eukaryota; kingdom Viridiplantae; phylum Streptophyta; class Magnoliopsida; order Solanales; family Solanaceae; genus Nicotiana; species Nicotiana otophora. The sequence goes on along the minus strand of AWOL01S0046956.1, from coordinate 41,700 downwards.
TGCTATTCGACAGTACTAATGTCCCTTTTGCCGGGGGCGCTGCATATTTAATGGATGCAGGTGGTTCTACAGTAGGCGGCATTGATCAGTGATTGCATTAAACTCTTTTCAGCTTATTTGGTGAGCCCCACTTCATTTTGGGGTCATGTATCTTTTGTTTCTCATGTACTGTGTTTTGAGGTATAGCCGGGGCCTTGTTGCCGGTATTTCCATATTACTCTTCTATTGTACTTAGAAGCTCTGTAGACAGGTTGTGGGTTGTGGTTGATGTTGGGAATTGAACTAGAAATGTTGGTATTCAAAAATCATATTTTTAATTAATTCTATACACGTGTAATATTTTGGAAATTATGAATGAAGGTGCTAATGGGAATGAAATGGAAGTTATTAATAAAATCTTTTCAGTATTGATTAATGGAGTATATCTCCTCTTTATTCATGTATGAGTTTGGGTAGAAGATAATCTAACATGCTTGTCCGGCCGGGTTCTATCAGTTGAGCGCCGGTCGCACTCCTCTGTTTTGGGGCGTGACAAGACTTCCAGGAGAAATTAGAGAAATATGAGAAGAAAAGAGTGTATTCTGAAATTACAAGTAGTGACAAGAACAACAACAACCATCTTAACAAGTAGTGTTTGTTACATGCAAAATTGTACCCTCGAGGTTTATTTAGGCAAGCAAAGTTACTGTTATAATATCAATAAGTGAAAGCTGCTAGATTTTGGTGTTTATGCTAACTCTTGCAAGTTTACATGAAATTAGATTCATGGCCATTATTGGCGTCAGAGACATGATAAATATTAACACATCAGATAACAATAATTTTATAGAATTAAAATTTCATTAATAATGTCCATAACTTATAAAATCGAGTTACCTTCAATAACTTATATGTTTCAACACTAGCTATATGCCAATAGGTAAGTGTTTATCTTCAATAAAATAGTGAATGTACATATGACCTTCAAAGACACTCTAATTTGGATTAGTTCTCAAATTCCAAGCTTTTAATCACTCACTAGTTGTATCGGGGCTTAAAGCTAATCTAGGCAACAATTTATTGTATATAGCAGGAGTGAGATAACATGAGAAAGAGAAAATCCTCTCATCATGATGCATTATTGGTTTGCAAAACTCAAGCAAATATCAACAGCAAACATGCAGTTGAATATGCAAAACTCAAGCAAATATAGCAAGCATACCTCAATTGGGACCAAAAATAAAATCAAGGCTTAAAAAGACACTTTTTAATACAATCATCCCAATTTTCTTTTTATAACAGTTGTGTTATGGCCAACTTACGCACGCCTAAACTATTCCACTGGGTACCTGCTACCTCCCACTAGCAAAGGTACACAGTAAATTTGCTCATCGAGATAAATGGAAAGAAATCATCGGGTAACATTTTGTATACGTTGAGATTTGAACCCTAGTCCCCAAAGTTTGCACCCACTTCTTTGACCACAGGCCAGACCTTAGGTGCCATCCCGAAAGTAATTTTCTAACACATTAGTTTAAATTATCTGAGTGCATAGTATGATAGCCTTTTATAACCAAGCTTATTAGTTATTACAAACTTACATGACTGGCAAGCATATAAAGAAAGAGATTGAACGCAGCTCCAGCACATGCTGTTTCAGTGAGTATGCTGGAAGTTCTAGTGACTTCCTTATATAAAGGATAAACTCGAAGGAGCCTCGGAATATATGGAAGAAGACAACAAATTTCAGCAAATTCTTCGTATTCAAAAATCTAGCACCCCGCAATTTAGGAATTACAATTAAAATTACAACCTGAAAAGATAGAAAAATGACATGGGTAAAAACAATAAATCTAGAATTTGTGTTTGCATAGAAATGAGCTAGCATGATTATGGTTAGCAACCTTGTCACAATCCAAAATCCGTTAAAGGTCGTGATGGTGCCGGATTCCGCTGTCAGGCAAGACAACACTAAATAGTTAATTAAATCCTCATTTTAATACTTTTGAAATCATAAATTTACTTCAATTTAACTAGTAAAAGATGAATTTTACCGAATAGTTAACAATGCTTTCCAAATTTCAATGTTGAACACCTCATACTCATCCCAGAACCCAGTGTCATAAGTGCATGAGCATTTTCTAGAAATTTAAAATAAAAAACAATAAATGTCCGGAATACAACTTTGGACAGGAAGACAATACAATACTCTGAAGGAGACTCTACTGGCTACGGGTCGTACATAAACTGCAACTCACCTAAGTCCCCGTAACGACTGCGCCTTTACGCCCTCAAGGATACTAGTAATATATGTACCTGCACAAAATATACAGCAAGTGTAGTATGAGTACGTAAATCAACGCGTACCCAGTAAGTATCCCGCCTAACCTCAAAGAAGTAGTGACAAGGGGTCGATTTCGACACTTACTATGGGCTATAAATGGGATATCAATGATATAATTAAGTATGGATCATATGAACGGTTGCAAGCTCAATGTTTTGAAGTAAGTAAGCATTTCTTTCATAATTAAGAAATCTCCAAATTTATCTCCCATTATTTAACAATTTAACTCAGGCCGAGGAGGCAATATCATTATTTATAAATTTCAAGGCAAGCAATACAAGCATGCGCAAATCATGCAGAGGTCGTATGGCCCGATCCAACAAATATTTAAACTGTGCACTGCTAGAGAGTTGAATAGCGCGAATCATAGATGCATCTATTTAATCTACCGAGGCGTTCGGCCCGTTCCACAAAGATAAACACACTCAAACAGTCAATCAAGACTTCATCACGGAGAAATTTTCCAAGAAAATTACAATTGTTCTTTTAACAGTCAAGAAATGATGTTTAGCTTTTTAAAAAGTTTATTTAACAAGTTCGATATGATTTAGGAATTTCAATTGACAACAAGACTGCAAATATTACAAGTAAAGCATGCTTCTGGGTCCTAGACTACACCGAACAATAGCATAATAGTAGCTACGTACGGACTCTGATCACCTCGTACGTACGTGGTCCCCACAATTAGAAACAAACCTTTGTTTAATTCACTTATGGGGTTAATTCCCTCTTACAAGGTTAGAAAGGAGACTTACTCACTCCGAAGTTCTTAATCGGCTCCCAAGCCATTCAATCAACTCAAATCGATGTCGAAACGCTCCAAAACTAGTCAATAAACGCACAAATCCATAAATATACTATAATACTCATTATAATTCTATTTACAACCATTCCCAACTCCGTTCGAAAAGTCGATAAAATCACCCTCGGACCCACGTGCCCGGATTTCAAATTTTTTTCAACATAATTATTACCCATAACCTTATAAACTCAGATATATGATTTATTCCCAATTCCATGCCCAAATTCGTGGTCAAAATTCAAAACACCAAATTCTAGATTTTTCTTCAAAATCCCAAAACGGACCTCCGAATCCACTTCCGGACGCGCTCCCAATACCAGAATTACCATATGGAGCTATTCCCAGACTCGGAATCCCAAACGAACATTGATAACATTGAAATACACTTCAACCCAAATTTATGAAATTCTTCCAAAATGCCAACTTTCACAATAGGCGCCGAAACGCTCCCGGGTCATCCAAAACCCGATCCGGACATACGCCCAAGTACGAATTCATCATACGAACCTGTTGGAACCTTCAAATCCCGATTCCGAGATCGTTTACTCAAAAATCTAACCTTAGTTAATTCTTTCAACTTAAAGCTTCCGAAATGAGAATTTTCTTTTCAAATCAACTCTGAACTTCCGAAATTTCAATTCCGACCGGTCATAATACCTGAAGTGAAGTTGCTCATGGCCTCAAACTGCTGAACGACGCGCTATAGCTCAAAATGACTGTTCGGGTCGTTACATTCTCTCCCACTTAAACATACGTTCGTCCTCGAACGTGCTAAGAACGGCTCTGGGGTTGTCTGAAATCACTGTTTAATACCTCGTGTACTTACCCGTGCTACCACAACTCAGTTGAGCACATTAGCTCGATCAAATCTGAAGATATTCTCTTTTATTTAGGCAAATAAGCCTTAGAGCCCAGTTCCAACATCCGGAATTCTCTGCCAGGCCGACTTCCCACATACGAACATCGTATCAATCACCACACGATGTACCAGAACATGACTGCATACCTTTGCTGAATTCACACCATGCACCGCAACATTCACATGATCATAATAACATTCTCTGATCATAATAGCCGAAATCTCACGAATCCGATACTCACAATACACCTACTGACATATATAAGTCTTGTTTCAACTCTGGCAATACTGCCACGACGGAAGAGATGTGTAGAAATTCATAACCAACTGCCGAGTCAATAAACCATTGAACCTCTCCTCTTGACTAGAATCATCACCTCATTATGAACTAAATAATGGTATTTGCTCTTTAATATACTTCATATAATCCGATCGCACTGATCCCAGATCCAAAAATCTCCTCTCATCCAATATAAGCTGCTCAGGTAACAAGCCACCTCAGATACGATCAAAAGTCTCATGTGATGCCACAGTGGGCCAACAAGCTACCAACTCGAATGCGATACATAAGAAAAATGAACTCTGGAAGGGATTACTCAACCCACGTAACTAATTAGACAACCGAAAAGGTGTCATGAACCTTTCCTAAAACAATGGGACACAAAAGACGCAAAATAGAATATAGGAAACTGTACTCAACATCACTCTGTTGCGGCGCGCAACCCGATCCAAATAACATACCCGTGGCGGCATGCCACCCAATCCATACAAAAAGAATCTATAAGGAAATACTTACCGAGCTAGAATGCTCATTACTACAAAATATCCGAATATCGAACACAAGCACGCTAAGTGCATCATACCATCCTTGGGAGGACCCACAACGCCATACGTTATAAAATGCAAGCGCAACTAAGGTGCGACATATGATCTGAATCTCGAGAGCCATCTTGCTCACATAACATCATCGCTACACGGAACCTCAACACATAGGAAATTTATCAAGTCGTTTCACAACTCACACAGCATAATATAGTATTACATGAAATAGCCGACATCGAAATAACATCCAACGTTCGAATACTCCTCCATAAGGAACGCTATGCTGAAATGAACACATCCGGCCTAACATAGAGCCCACATTCACATTTAAATCAATCCACAGACCTCAAGATGATTCTAATCGCACTGCACTAGGCTAATAACCTTTCAAGGATCCATAATAACCCTTTTTCCCATAACACACAAGAATAACCATCATAACCAGAACAAACTTCCATAGTCCACAACCAAGTGAACCGAGTTTCCTCCAGGCATAAATTCTCATATGAACAATAGTACCGCAATCTCCATACTTGGTTCCAATCTTCAATTAATCAAGTGACTACATGTCACACTTATACAATCTTCCCGTGGAACGTGCTCCCACTACCTTCCGCACTAGATAACAAGTCTGCACATTCATATCACCGGCCGCACAAACGCTGTAAAGCAAATCAAAATCCGAAATCACTACTCAAAGCCTCTTGCACAGGACACCGATCTCAGGTGACGCTAAAGACAATAACATCTTACTCTAACCATATGAATCCTTTCCCGCTCATCCGAGCTCTTGACATTCTTGTCGACACCAAACTGTAACCTTGATCCTCAACTTCCGAATCCTATGTCGATCACTGCACTTAATCATGCCAATGCGCAAGAGTGCAATAATTTTATCTTAACTTCCGAATTATTAATAGGGTAAACACTTCATCACATAGAAATCTTTTACTTAACTCATTCCAAGAGAACCATCGCAACACGCGACTGAATCCTCATATCTGAAGAAAATACCAACCTCAGGTAGTGGTCTAAACTACCATAACCCCTCCAAGATCCATCTGCACATAACAGGCCATAATACTCGAAAGCCTCCAAATAAGATCGGTTACGGTGACCGTCAAACCTCGCACGTACCGTCACAAATCACATGAATAACCCAACACACTGAAGGAGCTGATCATTGCCATCATTATGCTAATTCAACCATTGTTAGCCAACCCGTCCTTTCCCAATTTATTCTTAACTTGCCTTAGAAATAATAATAGCTCCAATCATTACATCACAAACCTACTTCCGCACTCATCCCGAGTGACCTTATTTCACGAGACCACGCTGTCTCAAATCTCACGAACCATCTCATACCCTCCTTGTGCATATGTTCGCATCTTAAACTGGTACACATATTCTGGAAAGTCCCTCTATGAATCTGAAGTTATTTCCTTTCCATTCCACCAATGCTACACTGCAACCCAAAGATAACGTAGAATACTCCAAGCTCCTTTATCATAATCCGCTACAGAAGCTCAATATTCAACCATACTACAAGCTCGAAATCCTTAGGCACCCCACCTTAACTTTTGAATCTACTAGGACCGTTATTGAGAGTCACCCGCTCTGACTTGGTCCCGAATATAATCAACTCCAAGGCTCTGCTAGCACATGAGTACCCTCTCAAGGAAGCACCTGGTCGAATCATCTTCCTTGTAACTCGCCTTTACACGAAGCATAAATCATGAATCTTCCCAAAGCCTGAGCATGAATCGATAAGGCCAACTATAACACACATTCCCCAAATCGCCTGCTCAGATTACCACTGATATTCTCTTTCCTTAGTCGTAATAACCCATCAATATGTCGATAACCAGATATCTTACAAATAGATGACCATGAAATCCAACTGTAGGCAGTGGTACTCTCCCACTTAGCTTGAAGCTACCATTGCATAACTCTACAACCCGCCAAGATTCTTTCTTCATCGTTGAACTGATCTTGCACAACCAACTCGCCAAATTCCTCGAAATCCTTCCATTTGACCTTTCATGAACACTCTGAATCACTAACCACATTCACATATTCGACCTCTTGCTAGATAACCAGTAGAATTCTTTCGTGACAGCCCCATCAACACCACACAACTGCTAACCTGCTCACAAGAGATAACCCACCTGTGCAAATTCCATGCCGACATCATCCAATGCCGCTGCACTAGGTACAGTAACTACGAAATCAGTAACCCATCCTGAGCTCGTGCTCATTCACCAGCTGTACAGGTTCGTTCACTCCTCATGGACATCAACTAAAGGTGCGACAATATATTCCAATCCAAAGTCATGTTGTATCCTTCTTCATATCAAGCAACTCCCTTCTGTCACACCCAATCTTCCTCAATATAGCAGCCAATATTCCAAATTAAGTCCGTAGACCTAGTCCAATATCAGGAACGCCGATTCTATCCTGAACCCCTGCGCACTACGACCTCCGACAACTGCTTTCTCGGTACCATTTATAATACTCTGCCCCAAGTTGAATTGAAGGAAACCATAACACCGGCGAACTTAATACATTATAACCAATCAAAGACAATGACGCCACATCACAGGCGGAGATTCCGCCGTGCTCGAAAATATCGAGTCCCGCTACTCCATCAACCTAAGTCTGAACATTCTTAGTTCGATTGCCTTTCCTTCATCGGAAGTAAAATACAGAATCTGAATCATGCACTGAGTAAACCTCCTTTTAAGTCATTCACTGTCCCAAGACATAGGCAAACATCCTACCTTCACATCAATACTGTGCGATAACAACTCATGAGCAATATAGCAACCTATGCATAACCTCAAAGCTCTCAGAAGTACATCTATTGGGCTGAAATGACAGAATATCCTTCCACAAGGCGACGACAATAGCCCAATCAACTACGCAAGGAGAAACACCTCGCACCACATCTGTAGTACCAGTACAATTCCTCAATTCCCGATTTATAACCAGCGCTTCACGTCGCATAAGATTGAATGAGAAAGAGATGAAAGCATAAGCCTCAAAGGAATCAAATCGCACAATGAGTAATCAAGAAGAGAAGTGCTCCTAACAGCCCTGTAGCCTCTCGAAGATAAGTACAGATGTCTCCATACCGATTCGCAAGACTCTACTAGACTCGCTCATGACTCGTGAGACCTAAGTGAACTTAGTGCTCTGATACCATATTGTCACGACCCAAAATCCGTTAAAGTCGTGATAGCGCCGGACTCCAGTGTCAGGCAAGCCAACACTAAATAGTAAATAAATCCTCATTTTAATATTTTTGAAATCGTAAATTTACTTCAATTTAACTAGTAAAAGATGAATTTTATAGAATAGTTAACAATGTTTTCCAAATTTCAATGTTGAACACCCTATATTCATCCCAGAACCCGGTGTCACAAGTGCCTGAGTGTTTTCTTAGAATTTAAAATAAAATACAATAACTGTCTGGAACACAACTTTGGACAGTAAGACAATACAATACTCTGAAGGAGACTCTGCTGGCTGTGGGTCGTACATAAGCTACAGCTCACCTAAGTCCCCGTAACGACAACGCCTCTACGCCCATAAGGTCACTAGTCATATATGTACTTGCACAAAACGTGAAGCAAGTGTAGTATGAGTACATAAATCAACGTGTACCCAGTAAGTATCACGCCTAACCTCGAAGAAGTAGTGACGAGGGGTCGACTTCGACACTCACTATGGGTTATAAATGGGATATCAATGATGTAATTAAGTATGGATCATATGAACGGTTGCGAGCTCAATGTTTTGAAGTAAGTAAGCAGTTCTTTCATAATTAAGAAATCTCCAAATTTATCTCCCATTATTTAATAATTTAACTCAGGCCGAGGAGGCAATATCATTATTTATAATTTCAAGGCAAGAAATACAAGCATGCACAAATCATGCCGAGGTCGTACGGCCCGATCCAACAAATATTTAAATTGTGCACTGCCAGAGGGTCGAATGGCGCGAACCATAGATGCATCTATCTAATCTACCGAGGCGTTCGGCCCGTTCCACAAATATAAACACACTCAAACAGTCAATCAAGACTTCATCAAGGGGAAATTTTTCAAGGAAATGGCAATTGTTCTTTTAACAGCCAAGAAATGATGTTTAGCTTTTTAGAAAGTTTATTTACCAAGTTCGATATAATTTAGGCATTTCAATTGACAACAAGACTGCAAATATTACAAGTAAAGCATGCTTTTGGGTCCTAGACTACCCGAATAATAGCATAATAGTAGATACTTACGGACTCTCGTCACCTCATACGTACGTAGCCCCCACAATTAGATACAAACCTTTGTTTAATTCAATTATGGGGTTAATTCCATGTTACAAGGTTAGAAAGGAGACTTACCTCACTCCGAAGTTCTTAACCGGCTCCCAAGCCATTCAATCAACTCAAATCGATGTCGAACGCTCCAAAACTAGTCAATAAATGAGATACTCCATAAATATATACACTAATACTTATTATAATTCAATTTACAACCATTCCCAACTCCGTTCGAAAAGTCGATAAAATCACCCTTGGGCCCACGTGCCCGGATTTAAAATTCTTTTGAAGATAATCATTACCCATAACCTTATAAACTAAGATATATTATTTAATCGCAATTCCATGCCCAAATTTGTGGTCAAAATCCAAAATACCAAATTCTAGATTTTTCTTAAAAATCCCAAATTTGTACAAATTTTCATGTCTAAATCCGTGTATAATCCTTGTATGTAACTCACAACTAGTAGAAATCACTTACCTCATGCTTGATGATGAAATTCCCTTTTCAAAGCTCCAAAACTTGCCCCAAGCCGTGTGAAAAATGGGTGAAATGAACTCAAACCCCGCTTAAAAACATTCTACCCAGCCATGTCCGCCCTTCTTCGCGTTCGCGACCAAAGGATCGCGTTCGCGAAGACCAAAGGTTCCTGACCCAAATTTCCTCTTCGCATTCGCGTCATTCTGGTCGCATTCGCGAAGGCCAGCTGCCCAGATCTCTCGTGTTCGCGTTACCCTCTACGCGTTCGCGTTGTCTAAATGGCATTAGGCCCAGCTCATCATTTCTTCTACGCGTTCGCGATTGCCCCTTCGCGTTCGCGTAGTTTCCTCAGTAAATCTCTTCGCATTCACGGCCTACACCTCGCGTTCGTGATGAGTAATTTCCTCCAGCCCACAAATCTTTATTTGCGAACGCAATCTCCTCCCCCCGTTCGCGATGAAGGATACCAGAACCAGCATCAACAACAGAAAAACATGGGAAAATTGACCCGAAACCAACCCAAAACACACCCGAGGCCCCCGGGACTCCATCCAATCATACCAACCAGTCCCATAACATAATACAGACTCGCTCGAGACCTCAAATCACATCAAACAACATTGAAATCATGAATCGAACCCCAATTCAAACTTAATGAACTTTGAAACTTCAACTTTTACAATCGATGCCGAAACCTATCAAATCACGTCCGATTGTTTCAAATTTTGCACACAAGCCATATTTGACATTACAGACCTACTACAACTTCCAGAATTAGATTCCGACCCCGATATCAAAAATTCCACTTCCGGTCAAACTTCTCAAAAACCTTCAAATCTCTAGCTTTAGCCAAATAACTCCAAAATGACATACGGACCTGCGAATCCACTTCCGAACACGCTTCCAATACCAGAATAACCATACGGAGCTATTCCCTGACTCGGAATCCCAAACGGACATTGATAACATTGAAATACACTTCAACCCAAATTTATGAAATTCTTCCAAAATGCCAACTTCCACAATAGGCGCCGAAACGCTCCCGGGTCATCCAAAACCCGATCCGGATATACGCCCAAGTCCGAATTCATCATACGAACCTGTTGGAACCTTCAAATCCCGATTCCGAGATCGTTTACTCAAAAATCCAACCTTAGTCAATTCTTCCAACTTAAAGCTTCCGAAATGAGAATTTTCTTTTCAAATCAACTCTAAACTTCCGAAATTTCAATTCCGACCATGCGTACCAGTCATAATACCTGAAGTGAAGTTGCGCATGGCCTCAACTGCTGAACGACGCGCTAGAGCTCAAAACGACCGGTCGGATCATTACAACCTAGTCGTTGTACAATCTCTTTCAGAGCTGAGAGTCTAGCTTAACAACATACTAAATCCTTAATATCATGAAGCGCATGAAAAAACAAAAGTTTTGAAAACTATTTAATGCCAAAAGGTCTGCATATCATGAAAATCTACATTCTCCATGACAGACGGATACATTGTTTGTTTGAAGCAGCATAAATCTTGCACATAGTCGACCAACCATGTGTTATCTAATAAATAAGAATATTTATTAAATTAACACTTCAATAACATTTTTAAAATAAAGACCTGAGGTGCTGAAGAAGGCAATGTCAAACAAAGCAAGAAGGTTGAGTGAGCCTAAATAGACGGACAGTGAGGACGTGACCTTCCAATTAGGCAATGTATCACCATAGACTAATGGTCACTCAGGACAACAAATATTGTTGGTTAAGCAACATAGTTTATTATACTAGATTTTTTAGACTGACCATCAATAGCACATGACTTTTGTGCTACACCTTAAGTTGATATTATCAACCAAAAAAAAAAAGAATAAGAGAAATCACTATAACCTGTGGTAGAGGAAGAATTGCAAGAATATCTATCAAGAAGTAAGAGGACAAGTATCTCTTTGCTATTTACCAAGCATCTTCGACCAAAACTCCTCTTCCAAATACACCCGACGAAGGGGCGATGAAACCAGTACTAAATTGAAGCATAATATGTAGAAAATTTCTAAACAATCACAAGAATAATAGTAGCCTTAGAAAACATACAGAGGAACCAATTCATAAAACATTAGAGGATGAATAAACTCAATCAATTGCACATCAATTTAACAGCAGTCGGTTATCACAAACGACTTAACATATGTAGAAAACCTATACTTTCACAAATCTCAAAACACAATAGTTGAATATCAAAAACTACAAAATTGTACCTGGTAAGCAGATATGTTTTGCCGATAAAGACAAGAAAGTGAAGGAGAAGAATGATTTCTGCTACAATCTTGAACCTATACGAAAAGAGAAGTTGGCGACGGATGAAAGGGAGAATACTGACAACGAATATTAAGCATAATCGAGCACCACCAATCCAAACTCAATTGTAAATCACACTTGCTGGGTAAGAAGAGAAGTTATACCTGGGGAAGAAGAGGATTTATCTCTGGAAAAAGATGCCGGAGACCTGATTAATGTAAGCTTGTAGAGGAGTTATCACGACTTCGTTAATCCTGTCGTTCGATGTAGGCTAAGGCACGATTCTGTATCTGTTCAATAAAGGGAATAGGTTTTCCTATTATTTTCTAATTGGAGGGAATAATTCATTGTTATCCAAAAATATTGGAGGGAAAGATTATAATTTTTCGGATGGGGAGGGAAAGTTAAAATAATAAATTATTTGATTTTAATTAGTAATTTTTAGTGGCAATTTATTTTTATTGTCGTTAAAAGGATACTTTTTACTGGCTAATGGTCATATGCCGCTAATAATTTAGCTTAAAGAATATATTAGCGGCAATAGCCTTATTGCGGCTAAATAATTGCCGCCAAAGGTCCTTTTTGTAGTAGTGCCTCCATTTTTCTGAAAAGGTTTGGCGAAAGCCTCACGGGAGGAGCATTAACGCGGTATTCACAGCTACCAGCTCGCTCCATAGAAACCTTCGAAGAAATGGATGATAAATTTGTAAGCGCTTATGCCGGAGCCAAGAAGGCCAAGGCAAGAGTAAACGACAAAATTGCCGTCAGGCAGTCCTTGGGAGAGGGACTTCCTCGCCCGGTTCAACCGAGTAAGGATAACTCTACCAAATGTATCCAAAGGGATGGCGGTCGCAGCCTTTCAGAACTGGTTGAGTAGAGATGGTTCGAGAGCAGCCAGAAAATTGAGTCGGCTGCTGAAGTATCCCCCAACCACTTGGGACAAAATCCACAATGCCTATTGTGCCGAGGTCCGTGCAAACGAGGACGACCTTAACGGGCCAACTCACCGACTAACCTCAGAGCAAGCTGAGTCCAGAAAAGATCGAAGAGACAGCGCTAGAAGAGATCATACAATTCCGCGACCTAACATCGAACACCATTAACCGTATATCAGGACGGCCGTTGCGCCTTCCCCCCGCCACGAAGAAGGCCCATCCAGGCCAAGGACGAGAACTCATTGGAACGAAAGAGGTATGCCTCCCTTAGTATCTACTCACAATTTTTGTGTGTCACCTACAGAGATAGTCTACGCCCTGGAGAAGCTTGTACTGAAAGTGAAATGGCCGCCGAAGATGAGATCGGACCCGAACACCAGGAAATTTGACGCCCTCTGTGAGTTCCACCAAGAACGAGGGCACAAAACCGAAGATTGCATTATCCTTAGGCAATAAGTCTTAAACATGTTGCGATGAGGGAACCTAAAAGAACTGCTAAGCGACAGGGGAAGAACCAATTTTTCCAGAGACGCGAATACCAAGGATCGCCAAAGACGCCTTCACCTTCTCACACCATCAATATGATTATTGGCAGAGGCGATGAAGCCTCTATAAACAGCGTGAAGTTCACCTCTACCCACAAACTCAAGCGATCTATCACCCGCAAATAGTACGACGAACTCGAAGAAAGTATCATCTTCGATAAATCGGATACCGACGGTTTGACTTTTTCTCATAATGACACTCTCGTTATTACTTTACAAATTTTAAATACCGATGTTAAATGCATTATGGTAGATGACGGGAGCGACGCATGCATTATCCATCCCCGAGTTCTTACCCAAATGAGACTCAAAGATAATATAGTGTCACGTTGTATCACCCTAACTGGTTTTAACAATGCAGTTGAACGGACATCCGGGGGAATTACACTCTCGGTTTTGTCCGGTGGCGTAACTCTAGAGATAGTGTTCCACATCATGGACCAAGCCACTACGTACAATGCGATAGTGGGATGACCATGGATACATACCATGAAAGTTGTCCCTTCCAGCTTATACCAAGTGATTAAATTCCCAACTCCATGGGAGATTTTCAGCATACGCGAAGAACAACGCACATCATGGGAATGCTACCAAGTTGCCTTAGACAGCACGGCTACCCAACAGAGAAAAGACAAAGAAAAAGAGGCATATCAATCAACATGGTCGAGGTCGGAGCAAGATAAGATAAAGGATGTCATCAAGGACCCTGATATGGTCGAAGCCGCTGGGTCGACCATAGAAGATCTCGACCCCATTCAGTTGGATCTCAATGACCACAGCTAGAAAGCATATATCAGCTGCAAGCTTCGGGAACCAGGTAAATTCAGTCAATTCTTAACAACTAACGCATATTTGTTTTCTTTCAACTATGCAGATATGCCGGGCATCCCAAAGGATATCGCCATGCACAAATTAAACGTCGATCCACTCCACCCCAGTGAGACATGTCAGACGTAAATTTAACTCCACATTTAATGATGCAGTGCGTGAGGAGGTGAAAAACCTGCTAGAAAATGGTTTAATTAGGGAATCAAAGTACCCCAAGTGGGTCGCTAACATAGTGATGGTCAAAAATAAGAATGGGAACAAAGAATGCCCGAAGGATTCATTCCCATTGCCACATATCGACCAACTCATCGACGCAATGACCAGGCATGAGCTACTAAGCTTCTTGGACGCTTACTCAGGCTATAATCAGATCCTTATAGAATAAAAAGATCAGAAAAAACCACGTTCATCACCCACCAAGGAATGTATTGCTATAAGGTCATGCCTTTTGGACTAAAGAACGTAGGAGCCACTTATCAAAGGTTGGTGACAAAGATGTTCAAAGACCAGCTCGTGAAAACAATGGAGGAATATATAGACGACATGCTGGTCAAGTCCAAAAGGGGAGAAGATCACATCGATCATTTGAAAGAAACTTTCAATATACTCAGACAGTGCAGAATAAAGCTGAACCCGGAGAAATGCATATTTGGTGTAGCCTTAGGAAAGTTTTTAGGTTTTCTGGTATCACAACGGAGGATCGAGGTCAACCTATACCAAATCAAAGCCATTGAAGGGATATCAGAACTCTTGACCACTAAGAAACAAGTCCAAAGGTTGACTGGTCGCGTCGCCGTCTATCAAGGTTCATCTCGCGGTCATCAGATAGGTGCCATAAATTCTTTGCCGTACTGAAGAAAGATAACGGCCTCAAATGGACTTCCGAATGCGTCCAAGCCATGCGAGAACTAAAGGCGTACATATCATCTCCGCCCTTGATTTCAAAACCTGAGCCTGGGGATCGTCTCCTCGTCTATCTAGCCGTATCCGAGGTAGCTGTAAGCGTAGTCTTAATTTGAGAAAATAAAGGAACGTAATCTCCCATCTATTACATTAGCAAAATAATCATCGACGCTGAGACGAGGTACCCATACCTCAAAAAATGGGCTCTGGCCTTAGTCGTAGCTTCACGGAAGCTTAGACCATATTTCCAATGTCACCCCATCTTGGTCGTCACGACCTTTCCTGTCAAAAGTATTTTACATAAACCCGAACTATCGGGAAGGCTGGCCAAATGGGCCATCGAGCTGAGTGAGCACCATATCACGTATCAGCCGCGAACAACAATAAAGTCACAAGTGCTCGCCGACTTCGTAGCCGACTTCAGCGCAAAGATAATGCCTGAAGTCAAAACGGAAGACGTCCAAACCTCCCTCCAAACACAAGACCTCTGGGTCCTATACACTTATGGCGCATCCAATGCATTGGGGTCCAGACTGGGACTCGTACTCGAAGTCCCAATAGGCGAAGTGATTTGCCAGTCCATAAGATGACCGGGTATGACTAACAATGAGGCCGAGTATGAGGCCGTAATTGCAGGTCTAAGACTAGCACTCAAATATGGAGCAAAATGGTTGAAACGGCATTGCAATTCCCAGCTCATAATCAATCAAGTCACATGGACTTTCAAATCAAGGAACAAACATTGTGAAAATACCAGACTGAATTCTGCAAGTTGCTGCTTGAGTTCGACATATGTTAGCTCGACCAAATCTCACGAGCACAGAATGTCGAGGCAGATGGCCTCGCCAAACTAGCCGCAACTACCAAAATCATCACAACCGGAGATAAAAACATAGTCCTTCTCCTCAATGTATCACTAGACCAAGTCGAGGTAAGAACCAGAAACTTAACTTGGGACTGGCGTAATCGTATTGTCGCATACCTGCAGGATGACACACTCCTCAACGACAAAAAGGAAGCCACAAAATTAAGAATGCAAGCAGCTCTGTACAATATCCTACACAATAATCTATACAAGAGGACCTACGGCGGTCCTCTGGCGAAGTGCTTAGGCCCGAACCAAACTCAGTGCGTCCTTGAAGAAGTTCACGAAGGCCATTGCGGGGCTCACTCCGGCAACCAGGCACTAGTCAAATGCCTCATACGGGAAGGATACTACTGGCCCATGATGAAAACGGATGCCACGGACTTCGTAAAGAGATGCGAACAGTGCCAAAATTACGCCCCAATGATTCACCAAGTAGGCGAACATCTCCACTTAGTCACATCCCCTTGGCCGTTCATCAAATGGGAAATGGACATTGTGGCCCCCTACCAGCAAGGTGAGGTAATGTACGATTCCTTTTGGTTTTAACTGATTATTTCTCTAAGTGGATGGAAGCACGAGCATTCGCCCAAATACGAGAACATGAAGTAATCACCTTTATATAGAGAAACATTATCTGCTTATTCAGTCTTCCCAAAGAAATCAGCTGTGACAACGGACCCCAGTTCACAGGAAAGAAAACTACCGAACTCTTCAACAAATTGCATATCAAGAGGATACTCTCGACCCCGTATCACCCCGCTGGTAATGGATAAGCAGAGTCCTCTAATAAGTCAATACTAAATATCATGAATAAGAAGCTCAAAGATGCCAAGGGACCGTGGCCGAAAATACTACCAGAAGTATTGTGGGCCTACCGAACAACTCTGAAAACGAGCACAAGAGAGATGCCCTACTCTTTGGTCTACGGGACTGTGGCATTAATACCAGTCAAGGTCGAAGAACCTAGCCTAAGGTACTCCCATGAGAGCGGCATGAGTAACGACGAGAGCAGAAGGCAAGAACTCGACGAAGTCGACGAACGAAGAGATATGGCCTATATAAGAATGGTCACCCAAAAACAACAAGTAGAACACTATTTCAACAAGAAAGCAAAGTTCAGGCCGCTCAAAGTCGGGGACTACGTATTGAAATCTAAATCTTAAGCGAGCAAAGATCACAGAAAAGGCAAGCTGGGAACAAATTGAGATGATCCATATAAAATCATAGGCGAAGCAAACAAGGGTTCATTCTAATTAGAGACAATGGAAGGAAAACTACTACAAACAATTGGAATATTAGCCATCTCAAATACTTCAACTTCTGAGAGAAAAAATGTCCCCCAAGGCGTACTCCTTTTTCCATCACTTGACTTTTGTCCCATTTATGTTTTCTCAAGGAGGTTTTTAACGAGGTGGCGAAGGGAACGTTTTGAGTTGAAGTATGTGAAGGTAGGGCTGTGGTTACAATTTCATTGCTTGACCTCTTAATATTCTCACGATTGACCAATGAAGGGACTAAATATACCGGGGCTAGGACTGGAACGCCAGCTAACACCCAAAAATCTGTAAATTTCTCCAAATATGTAACTAAAGAAATAATGTTAAGGCAATAAACTTTACGCTTATCAGCAAATCTTTCTTGCATTTAGGTTATGTTCGACCCTGCTCGAACAAACACCTACCGACACTCGGCCGCAAGTTAATGAAAGGTTATGTTCGACCTCGCTCGAACAAACACCTATCGCCCCTCGACTGCAAGTTAATGAAAGGTTATGTTCGATTTAGCTCGAACAAACACCTACCAGCCCTCGACCGCAGATTAATGAAAGGTTATGTTCGACCTCCCTCGAACAAACACCTACTGGACCTCGGCTGCAACTTAATAAAAGGTTATGTTCAACCCCGCTCGAATAACACCTACCGGCTCTCAATTGTAGTTTAATAAAAAGTTATGTTTGACCCCGCTCGAAGAAACACCTACTGGCCCTCGGCCGCAATTTAATGAAAGGTTATATTCGACCTTGCTCGAACAAACACCTATCGACCCTCGACCTCAATCTAACAAAAGGTTATATTTAACCCCGCTCGAACAAACACCTACCGGCCCTCGGCCGTAATTTAATCAAAGATCATGTTCGACCTCGCTCGAACAAACTCCTATCGACCCTCGACAACACTTCAACAAATAAACAAAAATATACACAAGTATAGAAAATAAACCGCAGGAAGAGAAGAAGATGCAAGGAAACACTCTAACATTTCATATACTTAGAAAAATTGTTTACAATTGGCTCATGAAGACGCGAGCAGAAACATACATAAAAAAAATCAAAAGAGAACTATTGGTCACCACCATCATGGCCTTCAACGTGCCCGACGACTTGATCCTCAACAACATTGCCTCCTTGGCCATTAACACCTTCGCCCTCAGGATATGCAGCATCATACCGGTATTCTCCTAAAGCCGGTCCATACCCTCATCCCCCTCGTCATCACCGGCCTTAGGCGTAGCGGGGTCATACCCACAAGCGACTCGAGCTTCACGAACCTTAACACGAACATCTTCGAGGGTGACTTTAGAGACAGATCCCGCCTAATACAGATCTCAAAATGCATCTAACTGGGGCTCAACATGAATCTACACCTCGTACAATTCCCGAGGAATATTAGGAAAGTCTGAAGTATGGGAAGAAGACATCTGTGCCAACAGTTGAGCCTTCTCAGCCTCCAAAGCAACAACTCGATTGTAGAGATTAGAAGTCTCTTTCTCCAACTCTCGAGTCCTCTCATCTAGGAGATCCTCTTTAAGCTTCATTGTTGCTAAGTCATTCTACCGCTTGGAACGAAGATTCTGAATCACCACCTCAAGAGAGTCTGGCCTCCTTAAAGCCTTAGACCGAGCGGACTCCACCTTCTCCAAACCCTCTACCTTCTCGGCGACCTTGCCACTTAGAGCCTACACCCTGAATTGACACTCATCAAGATGGGCACGTAGGGAAACCACTTGAGTTTGGAGATCACTACACTGGAATTCAACCCCCTTTTTGAGCTCAATCTCTTCCTCTTTGCTCCTTAACGTTCGCTCAAAGACGCTGCACTTCCCCACTATCAGTACCAGCTCCTTGTCTCGGGCCTTCAAATCCTCCCTCAGTCAGTGTAGACTGCCGCCCTCCCAAAGCTGATGCCGAAGCTCCCGGTACTTCTCAAGAACTCTGAAATACTTATCCTTTAACTTCATGTAAATATCTTTGCGCCTTTGCTCCCTACGAGCGCTCTTAATTTCTAATACGGCCGTATACAAAATGCACAAAAGAAGTTAGATACTGTGAAGAAATAAAATCAAAAGAAAAATAACTAACAACGAATGTATTTACCCGAAGGGCGAGGCCAACAATATTGTTTGACAGGTCCCTGTCATTCATATCCTTGAGGGTCGTACCTCCATTTCAGAACTGAGAGGGACAATGGAAGGGATAATTTTCTTGGTGTTCATAAGACTATTACGGTTCATCGGGATCGTAATAGTCCTCGAACCCCCATCCAACCTCACTTCGAGCTGAGTAAGCCCCTCGTCGATAATCCTCAGCTCGTCCGTATCCATGTCGAAATAAGATCCGACATCCTATTCAGCAACAACCTTACTTCTATCATTAATCAAAGGAGTAGCATCCACCGCAACACTGGAAGATGAGGACTCTTCACGTCCTGGAAGTACAGAACCGTTGCCTGCCACGCCTTTGATTGCATCCCCCTTAGGTCGAACATCCGCGTCCTCCAAACAAATGGTTCGGTACTAGCCTTCGGGAACTCCCTAATATGCACTGTAGCCATTTCTCGAAGGAAGAAACCACAGTCTCCCACATCGATAGCCACCAACCTCTTTCGCCCTCCTCTTACGAGGCATCAGATCCCCATCACCAGGCAAAGGCTCCTCATCCTTATTAATAAGGCAGTACAACGGAGAGGTCAAGGTTTCTACGGTCGCGACCTCCATGGCCGAAGAAGGTACAACCACTGGAGGGATTGGGGCATGAACAGAAGTAGTCGCCGTTGAAGAAGGGACCGAGGCACTAACAGAAGTAGACACAGCGGAAGAAGGGACATAAGTTGAGGACGCAATGACTTTCCTCTTTCATAACAAAGGCGCGAAAGCTCTCTACCTCCCGAAGATCCCCTAGCCGAAGCTAAGAAAAACAAAGGGAAAGGAAAAGCTCAACAGAGGCAAACAAGAAGCAAAAGAACTAAGGCTACAATGATAAAAAGCACTTATCGGTCGAAGGGAGAGCAGGCCCAAACCTCTTAAAGAAACCTAACCACTGACGAATCCCTACGATGTGAGGGAGGAGTCGACCAACCTAATCAGAAATGTCCTCGACTAAAGGAGGAGGCAAGGTCTTGGCTACATGAGAAAAGGACAAGAGGTCAGAGTCCACGACAAAAACAAACAAATCAAGTACCTACATGCAAGGAAATTAGGTATTTACGAGTATAATTCCAAGTTTTAAGGAAACCCTCGACATTGGCCACCACTTCATCGGTTCTAATAAAGAAGAAGTTGAGCCAGAATTGGCGGTTAGTTTTGTCATCCATCTTCACCACCAGGCACTTGCCTCTTTGATACCGAAGGTTTAGCATCGTCCCTCTATAAAATATGGGAGCGAACAAATGTATTAAATGCCAAAGAGTCAGTTCGACCTCGGCCAGCTCGGCAAACTTGGTAAGCATCATTATAAGCTAATAGACATACAGCGCAACCTGAGCTGGGAAAATGCCGTAATAAAGGCAGAATTCCTCCGCCAACGGAAAAAAAGGAAGAGTGTAGCCGACTTGGAAGAGATAGGCGTAGAAGGCGCAGTACCCGAGACAGTTGACTTGTATAATATCCCATCTGGCAGAATCAATTTGACGCGGTCAGGAAGGCTGAACTTAGACATAAGTTCTCCTAATTCTTTCTCCGTCATCACAGACCGAAAGGCTCCAACGTCAGTTTCGGGTAATTTAGAGAAGTCAGACCTAGCATCATGGTTGCGAGGAACTATCTCCTCCACCAACGGGAAATTTTCATCATCGACGACAATATGAATATTTTCCTCGCGAGGATGAAATAACGTCGCGAAATGGACCACTTCACTCCCCTCACTAGACTCGGAAGTCATGTTAGACATGTTTTAAAAGAAGTATCGAACAGTGAAGAACTGAGAATGAGTGCAAATCATTGGAACAGAAGGAAGAGGTTTAGGGCAAGGGAATAATGTAGGGTTTTGATATAGAAAACTTGAAACTTCAAAATCATATCCCTAACATCCCTATTTATAAGGATCTTGGCTCCAGAACCAAAGTCGGTTCATCATTACCTGAACCGGAACCGAAGCGGGAGGTTCAATCAAGGGTCACACGCGAAACAAAGTAACACATTGGGAATATGCATCATAATGATGCATAATGTCATGACGTCACCCTAATTCGCGGACAGAATAACTCCAACAAAACAACCGGGAAAATCGAAAAGTTTGAAATAAGCGGTCCACATAGTGCCACATCACCAGGTCACCTTAACCACTACAACTCGCACAACTCGCTCCATTGTTCCGACCACGACGAATAAAAATAACCCACTCATCGAACCCGACTGAAGCCGGCCTCAATAAGCGGATGGACTAACTGTATGGGTCAAAATCTGTCTTTGAAATATTTAATCCAAGAAAATACTAAGAAACGAAATCACAAGTCGTCATTTGTCGAGATGGCCCAAGAAGCAGCAAAGTCTATGGTCGAAGAGTCAACAAGAGCCGTAGTCAACAAGGGCCATCATCAACAAGAGTCATAGTCGAGGTGCCATCAAGGGACAAGGTCAAGTTCGAGTACTGTTGACAGAGCTGTAACAGCTAGTTTTCGAGATAGGACATTAAAGAGAATATTTTAGTGGATATTCTCTGTACTTGTACTATTAGGATTTCTTAGGAACATGTACCACATAAATAGAAAATAAAAGACAATGATATGGGCATGTGAGATTCATTTGTAAAGAACATACTTTGACTAAAAGATTCGTATCTCTCTCTCTCTCTCTTGCTAAGATACAAACACCACCTTTTCACTAAGATTTTTGTCCATAGTTTTCCATCAGATCCGAGAATAACTCAAATATTCAAGGATTTGTCTGTCATTCATCATTGTCAGGAGGAACATCCACTTATTCCATCCTTTATTGGGTGAATCATTCCTCCTATTTACTTAAATTCCATTTATTACTATTCATTGTTATTGAATGCTACATTATTGCTCTTGCTTTCTAGAATAATTATTACATGTTGTTGCCATTGTCCGATTGAACCCATTTAATATTTATTGCTTCTTTAAAAACTCTACCTAGAGATATTATTGTTAACTAAGATTAACCCTTAACTACATAAATTTAATTATTTGAACTAAGATATATATTTTTTGGTTAAACACTAATCATAATTAAATTCCCAAATTGTTTGATTAAGGCATCATGCAAACACAAGCAAACAAATATCCAATATTCACAGAAAGTGAAAAACAAGAAGAAGAGAAAACACTTGTTAAATGTCAAACTACTTGATGCATCTCGTCCAAGTGAATACTTGGTGCCCGCTCAAATTCATTTAATGGGTCAAAATTTAATTTTTTAATTTTAAAATCCTTATCAGATCGGTCTTACATATAGTGCCTAACAATGTAATGGACACGACAGAACATGTTGAAGATAGGGATAATGACATAAATAGGATTATTTAGTGCCACCGATTAAATTTTGAACCCGGTAAGAAAAATATTGAAAACAATAGTTTCCAATCAGAATTTTAAACCATTCTACTCAAAATGTCTTGGGCAACTCTTATGGTAATTCGACTGAATTCTAACGATTGCCATTATTTTGTAAGTTATGGTGATCATCATAAAATTCTAGCGGTTATCATATTTTTGTGCAATTAACCTTAAAATTCTGACGGTCACCAGAATTCTTTTGTGTTGTGGCNATCGTTTGAGAAGTGATATGTTCCAGTTGTTTGATAATGGTTCACCATCCATCGTTCCGAGTTTATAAGACCCTCCTCCGACTATAGCGGTTACCATATGTTTGTGCAATTAAACTTAAAATTCTGACGGTCACCAAAATTCTTTTGCGTTGTGGGTGAAAGTTTTGGTGATCATCAGGATTCCTGTTGCTTCAAAATTCTGACCAGTGTGCTTTACAATTCTGATGCACCTAATTCCCCATAACTTTTTTTAACATAATCATATAAAAAATGATTTAAAAAAGATCTATCCAGTATCATTCCCTGTTAAAGATCTGAATCAGCTAAGGCCCATTTCCCATTTAAAGCTCTAAGCCGGCCGCCCAACAACCCATTAGCCTTATCTTGGCCAACATGAGGTTTTTGTATAGAAATAGTATCAGGTAACCACTTTTAGGACCCTTATTTATAATTTAATTAATTTTTAAAACTCATTTAAAATTTACCCAAATTTGGCAAAACTTTATACCTCTTCTCCTCCTCCTTGTTCTTTTGACGAATATTTTAAGGCGTAAATACATAATATTTGAACTGTCAAAACCAATTTGAAGGCTTATAGAAATTGAAGGAGAAATGATTCTCTCTCGGCTCAAGTTAGCCTAAAAGTGCGCCAACCATGGGAAGGAGAGCTCGTGTACCATCTCAGAAGGCGTTAATGGCAATGTCGGCTTTGTCACAAGCCAAATTCCAAACAGGAACAAATGCTAATACTAGCTCGACGCAGGGTAAATACAATTCCTCTGGTGTTAACTTACCCAATCAAATAGTAATTAATGAAACAATGTTGAATAATGCTAATGGAGAGAAATCGAAGCTAAAGCAAGGGATGAATTTATGGAATAAAGCAATTCAGAACCCTAGAAGTGAAGGGAAGGTCAATTCTCTAAGCAATGGAAGGAAATCATGGGCGGGTGAAGTGGATGGGGAACTAGGGCAACAGGGGAAGAAAACTTCAATTTGGGATGAATTTGATATCGCAAAGCTCTCTAATGTTGGTTTCAAGCTGGAATATGTCCAATCCAAGGTGCAAGGTGAGTCTCGAGTAGGTACAATCGAACTAGATGACATAACTAGTGAGATCGAATACTGGAAGAATGCAATAGTTTGTTATGTACTAGGTGTGCGCCCACCTTTTGCTGTAATTCAAGGATATGTCCAGAAATTGTGGGCTAAACATGGCATAAACAAAATTTCAATACTAAAACATGGAGTGATATTATTCAGGTTTGATACGGAAACAGCTAAGCAGGAAGTGCTGAATGTAGGGATCTACCATTTTGACAATAAACCATTCATTATCAAAGCGTGAAGCCCTGACTTAGAGTTCACTAGAAAGGAATTACTTTCTGTGCCACTTTGGGTGAAGTTTCCAGGCCTTGAGTTCAAGTACTAGAGTTCTAAGGGACTCGGTAAGATAGGCAGCTTGGTTGGTCGACCTCTTATGGTGGATCTAAATACAGAACGGAAAGTGGGACTATAATTTGCTAGGATACTGGTGGAGGTAGAATTAGATGCAAAACTGCCTGATACTGTTCTTTTATGAAAAAGGACAGCTTATTGAGCAAAGAATAAGCTACAGCTGGAAGCCAACTTTGTGCACTTATTGCCACTCATATGGGCATGAAGAAGAGGTGTGCAGCAAGAAGAAAAAGCCAGCTGGTCAACAAGGTAAAGTTGCTCCAATAATAGAATAACAACAAGAGCAGCAAGAAGCTACAATACAAGGAGAGAATGTAATGTGGAAGGGACAGAAAACAGAGGTCCAAAAACAAGCAATAAATAGTTCTAGTTGGATTACTCCTCTAATAACTAGCAGGAGTACACTTATGCAAACTCAACAGTTAGTTCAATCTAACACTTACTAAGCATTAGATAAGCTTGGGGATGACAGTATGATCAAGGCCACATGATCAAGTGTCATAGTAGGAAATGGGGGAGGGGGAACCATACTCACATTTGGGATGGTTAACCTTCTTTGTTAGAATGTTAGGGGCTTGAATGCCCCAAATAAGTAGAAGGAAATTAAGATCCTCTGTAATGAAGTTAAAGCTGGGCTAGTAGGCTTACTAGAAACAAAGATAAAAAATAAGAGAATAGATAAATAGCAGGCAGTATATTTGGAGGTTGGAATTATATTACTAACCTGGAATCACACTATAATGGTCGAATCTGGCTATCATAGAGGCATGATTACTATAATGTAGTACCTATTTGTATCAATACTCGGGTAGTAACTTTTGAGGTAACCTATATCCCACTACAGCTAACATTCTTGGTATCTATGGTGTATGCTTTCAACACTAGAGAGGAAAAAGAGGGTTGTGGGAATGCATTATGCAATAGAATGAAGTCTGTGCCATACCATGGTTGGTCCTAGGGGACTTCAATTCAGTTCTATCAGAGGAGAATATAATAGGAGGCAATCAAATAACACGTGCAGAAATGGTGGAGTTTAGACACTGTGTTGACACTTGTGGCTTAATTGAACTCCCAAATCAGGGTCACAAATACACATGAAATGATAAACACTCTAATCAAGGAGTGTTTTCCAAAATTGACTGGGCATTTATTAATGACAAATGGCTAGACTTAATGCCTACTTGTCAAGCCAAATTCCTCCTTGAAGGAATAAGTGATCATTGTCCTATTTAGTTAATACTAGAGAGTGAAAGAGTAAGAAAGAAGAAGTCTTTTCTCTATTGTAATGTATGAGATCAACATCCTCATTTTGTTGATACAGTAAAAGCTGGTTGGGAGGTGAATATAGATGGGTGCAAAATGCTGACAATAGTAAAAAAACTGAAGTTGTTGAAGAGGAGCCTGAAACAGTTGAACCCTAAGTATTTCAAGGATATAGTTAATGAAGAAGACATGTACAGGGAAGAGCGAAGGAGAATTAAGGAATAATTGCAGATAGATCCACGAAACATGGAGTTACAACATAATGAGGTTGAAGTATATCAATTATTCAGGAGGTCTTCTTACATGGCAGAAATGTATTTATAGCAGAAGAGCAAAGCAACTTAAATAAAGCTGGGAGATGTCAATACAAAATATTTTTATAGGGTGATTAAACATAGAAGACTGAAACAAGTAACTACACAGATAAAGGATGAACATGGCACTTGGCAGACTGATCCTGATCAAATTGCTCAAGTCTTTGTTTACTATTATGAAGACCTTATGGGTAAGTCTACCTCCTCTAGAGTCAAAGATTTCACTAGCTTTGTGAAATAAGGGTCTGTGTTGTCAATTGAACAACAATTAGACCTAATAAGGCTATACATGAGAAACGAAGTCAAAGAGGCAATGTTTCAAATTGACAAGAATAAAAGCCCAGGACCTGATGGCTATGGTAGTGAGGTTTTTAGATCAGCCTGGAGCATTGTGGGAGCAGACATAACAACAACTATTCTGGAGTTGTTTTGGCATGGCAAACTTCTAAAACAACGGAATACTACAACTATAGCACTGATTCCTAAAGTAGAGATTCCTGAATATGCTAGCCAATACAGGCCAATATTATGTTGCAATGTTCTATATAAATATATCTCCAAAATAATTTGCTAGAGATTGAAGCACCGCATTAACTACATTCTGAAAGATAACCAAGCAGCATTTGTGCAGGGGAGGTCCATGATGCACAATGTGCTAATTTATCATGATCTCCTAAGGTATTACAATAGAAAGACTTCTGCTAGATACCTTATGAATATTGATCTTAGAAAGGCTTATGACATGGTGGATTGAGGATTCTTAGAGGAGGTATTGACTGGATTTGTGTTTCCAGAGAGATTCACTCAACTAGTAATGGTGTGTGTGACATTTCCCAAATTCACCATTAAAGTGAATGGGGAAGGACATGGATATTTTGAGGGAAGGAGGGGACTAAGGCAGGGGGATCCTATGTCTTCCCTACTGTTTGTGTTAGTGATGGAATACCTTTCAAGAGTCCTAAAAACTATGAGTAATCTTCTAGATTTTCAATTTCACCCCATGTGCAAAACCTTGAAGTTAACTCACTTGATATTTGCTGATAATCTCATGATATTCTGCAAGGGTAATCTACCTTCAGTAACAAGGGTGATTGAAGCACTTAATTACTTTAGTGAGGTGTTAGGGTTAGTTGCACATTTGGATAAGTCAAGCATGTTTATAGCTGGGGTAGATGATTCTACAAAGGGTCAACTGTTAGCTATAACTGGATTCATAGAAGGAACATTTCCAATAAGATACCTTGGATTTCCCCTTTCATCAAATAAGTGGAATAAAATGGACTGCCTTCAACTTGTGGACATGATAACCAGAAGAATAAAAAATGCATATTTTAGACAACTTTCATATGCTGGCAGATTACAAGTGATAAACTCAGTGTTATTTTCTATATACAACTTTTGGAGTACAGTATTCATTCTACCTCAAAGTGTAGTGAAAGAGGTGGATAAAATATGTCGGAAATACTTATGGGCAGTACAGAAGAGAAGAAGAAACTAGCTCTAGTAGCATAGGAAAGAATTTGCTCTCCTAAAAAGTTTGGAAGCATGAATGTGAAGGGAAGCAAACTATGGAATGTTGCTGCTGTGGGGAAGCTATTATGGCAACTAATAAACAACAAAGAAGCTTTGTGGGTGAGAAAGGTTCATGGACTGTACATGAAGACTGACACTAGCATTTGGACACATAAAGCTCCAGCTGATTACAGCTGGTATTGGGAAAAACATAAACTCATTAAAGGAGAACATGCAAGAATGGTATGAACATGGGAAATACACTCTGAGTAAGGGTGGGGAATATTTAATAACCAGAAGTTACAATGCATTAATTGGTCGATAGGAGAGGATGCAAATTGCTGATATCGTCTGGAGTAGGATGTCACAACCTAAACACAGGTTCTTCTTGTGGTTAGGGGTGCAAAGAAGGCTACTTACAATGGAGAGGTTGCTGAAGTTACAGGTGTATGTGAAAAATATAAACTGCTGCCTATGTGTGGATCAAGTAAATGAAACACACCAGCACTTGTTTATGGATTGCCAATGGCTAAAGACTGTTCGTTCAGAGATCCTGGGTTGGCTTGATGTGCATATATAAGAAGGCGATATAGAGGAAACCTTAGTGAGCATCAAAGAGAAAAACTGGAAACAGATGAAGAAAGAAGCAGTGGCAACAACTGTTGGAGCCGTATTCTACCATACATGGAAAGCGAGAAACTGGAAGATTTTTAAAGGAGTTACTGTAAATACAAACGGGATCGTGGATCAGATAAAGAAGGAAACAATAGAAAGATTTAGTTCAATACATATGTTAAAATTAAAAGACACGTAGAGTTAGGGAGTTCTTGAGCAGGATTACTAATGTATAGTTTTCTTGTTTAGAGGCTTAATATTCATAATCAGTTTGATTATGATATATAGTGCTCTCTAGGTGCAATCATTTGGTTGATCAATGGTAATATTCACATTGTTACCAAAACACCAAAGGCTTAACTTCTGTCCAACGGTCTTAGTGGGCGTTTGGACATAAGAATTGTAAAATTTCGAAAAAGAGTGAAATTCTTTTTCAAGTGAAAATGGTATTTGAAAGTTAGAGTTGCATTTGAACATGAATACAATTTTGGGTTGTTTTTGAATTTTTTTTAAGTGATTTGAAATGAAAATTTTGAAAAATAGTCTTTTGGAGTTTTTCAATTTTCGAAAAATTTCGAAATTGAAAATTAAAAATTTCATGGCCGAACGCTGATTTCGAAAAAAATAATTTTTTTTTTTGAAAAAAAGTGAATTTTTGTATGACCGAACGGCCCCTTAATTTGAAATGCATTCAAATCTCAGACCTCAAACTTAAAGCTAGGCTCTAGCAGTTGAAACTTCATATTCGAATTTGAAATAAAAACTTTATAAACTTTGATTATTCATCAAATTGTAATGAGAGTGATAATGAGGTTAGGAAAAGATTTTTTGTTATGTATAAAGAATAAAGATGTGCTGAAATGATATCCATTTTATCAGTTTCGCAGCAACACTGCCAAACTTTACATCAATATATTAATTGGTCGCCATAATTTGTAGAGTAGTCTTGCCATTAGAGGATAAGAAACACTTCAATCGTATCACACCTCCCTTACATTTACAAAAGGGTCGTACATTAATTATAAATTGTACAATCTAGCTAGTTTAGGAGATGGAACTATTAGGCAGGGTACAGTTATAGGTCAGTCCTGACGAATGCTCCAACTTAATTCTTAACTTTTTGGTTGTTTGCTGTTGGTGCTATTGCAGTATTATGCACCTATGGAATCCAGTTGCGAATTCAGGAATTGCACCACATGTGTTCAAACTTGAAAGAAGTACAATAAATTTCCGAAAAATGGTATGCAATATATGTTATATACCTCTAAAGTTTAATATTATATCTATATATGTATTATATACCTGCAATCGACTGAAGAGAAATAAATGAGAATTTCTATAGAAATAATGTTAAAATATATAGATACCGAACACTGAATGAAAATAAGAAGGTGTTAAAACATGTGCTTTGTTGGTAATCTGTGTTCCAAATCAGAAAATCATGTAAAGTAAAAGAGAAACAGAAATGCATACGAAGAACAAAATTAAATCTGAGCCCACTGAATTCATAGTGTGTCCTTAAGAAATTTAATCCCCTCACTGTTGCCCAAGGTATACGGATTAATTCCTCCCAAGATAGAACAGAATAACTATTCTGTGATAGCGGCACTTCAAATCACAGAACTTCAGCGAACTCAACAAACGGAGCAAATCACACTTGACACTTGTGTTTATTTAGCAAATAATGCAACAATGTAGAAAAGAGGGGAAAAGTTTTTAGATTTTTTCATATGTCAAAAATGAGGCCAAGTCTCTAAATTTATAGACAAAGGAAGGGTGATATGGAGAGGTGCAATCCAAAAGGTGCCTCTTCCATTTCCCATTCACACATGTTTACCCGAAAAATCGGATAGAGTTGAATTTGTATGTAGTTCTAAGGGTATGTGGTATAACTTGACACAAATTGTAAAAAGAAATAGAAATATCCAATCTTGACTATAAAGAATGAAAGATAAATACAATTGAAAGGAGAAAAATGAATGAACAAAATAAGACGAAATAATTGAGCTCAAAAGGTTAATCTTTCAATATGAGAAAATAGTTTTCTTGTTACCATGTGAATGTTTTTTTTTTTTACAGAAACAACAATCATCCCTTTTATAGTGAAGGGATCCTACTTTAGATATAATAAAAAATATATAGTGGGGAGCCCATGATGAATTAGCTTTTCCCTAATTCCTGCCAGGATTTTCTCCCCTAGTGCGGTTGCAACGGCTCTTGTCTGTGAGCTCGATATTGACTCGAGCTCGGTATTGACTCGAGCTCTCGATCTTGACTCAAGAGCGATTCTGACTCGGAGTCCGGTATCGATTCGGGGTTGGTGCCGGTCGGCCTATGAATCTTAAGCTCGATATTTTCCATTCACACCCTTTAAAGAAAAAAAATACAAAGATCCCCCACATGAATGTGAAATGGACATTTGTGTAAAAACATGCATGAAAATACTGTGTGATTCGCAAGTAAGGATTAATCGCATCTGGATAAGTAGGTTTCCTTTTGAACTTTCCATAGTGAACTTATGTCGGATATACTCGGTCAATCGGTAGATTTAAAATCTTTGAACCGTCGAACTTTGGTGTATACCTAGACAACCATAAGTCACACAATCAATCATTAACCGTCTTTGGTTCTCATTGTTGTATTCGTTTCAGCCATGAACACCACCTGGTTCATAAGTGCGTAGAGAACTGGCCTTACAGAATTCTCCTTGAAGCGGCTTACACTTCACATTTGAATAGGTGATTCCTAAACGTGTTATCCCGTATATACACTATTTAATATACCTCGTATCAAACTTAGAAACCATTAAAAAGCCTTATCACTTTATCCTTGGTACTGAACATTGTCTCATCACGAGAATGAACTAAAAAGAAATTTTATTTGACAATGTTGAACCGTCATTAATGACTTTGTTTGAGCTCCTTGAACCTAGATCTTCGGATCTCCAGTCTTGTAGGTAGAGTTACCGCCACAATGACTTGTCCTCGGCCATAGTCTCATTCCCCTCGATGATCTCTCAACTACCTCTCTTGTTAGGCCTTTTTAAGTGGATTCGACACATTATCGCTTGACTTTGCGTAGTCAATAATGATAATTCCTTTAGAGAATAGTTGTCTAACGATTTTATGCCTTCGTCGTATATGACGAGATTTCCCGTTATACATAATGCTTTTAGCCCTTCCTATTGCTGCTTGACTATTGCAATATATGCATTTATGTGCCAACGATTTGGGCCAAAATAAAATATCTTTGAGAAAATTTTAGGAGCTATTCAACTTCTTCACCAGCCTTGTCTAAGGCTATAAACTCAGCCTCCACTGTAGAGCGGTCAATGCACGTTTGTTTGGACGATTTCCAAGACATCACTTCTCCACCGACTGTTTAGAATCGGTTGAACCAGTGATCTAATTTGTATCACTATACTCCTCTATTATCGCAGGATAATTATTGTAGTGCAAAGCATAATTTTGAATATATTTCAAGACTCGTTTCATTGTCATGAAAGTTCAATACTAACTTCCTTATGTCGTAGACTAATACGTCTTGACTTTTAATTGCATATCAGAGTATTGGCTACACTTAATATAGCAATAGTGTATTATAGCAACAACTGAAATGATTTTCATCAGTTGTGGCCACAACCTTTTAATATAAAACACATTTCGCAATCACTCCGCCATTTTCAAGCAATTGTATGATATTTATTCATATGTCTATATGATATACATATTATAACACCTTCATTCATGAACAAATCTAAGTTGCAATGGATTTTGGTCATGTTCATCGGTTGGTTCATCTCATTATCAACCAACGTATTAATTCATTCGTTCATGAACGATCATGTCCATACAAAAATGTACAGACGTATCTTTCTATGAAAAGTCACAACCTTCGAAGTGACATCATTTCATAAAAGAACTAAACAATATAAATTTTCAAGAAAGAAAATAATCTTTCGAGAAAGACACGTGACCAACTTCCGAATTAGTAGTTTTATTAACTAGTCTTTACTAAGACTTAACAACTGATGAATTCACTGACTACCATATCAATATCCACTAAAAATTTGTGGTGTCCAAAAAATATATTATTTAATTCTTCTAAATAATATAGACATCAAGTATGATATTAGCTTTTGTCATGCATAAACTAAAAGCCCCCATATTTTAAATATTATATCAACATATCATCCACATATAATCAAATAATGACTATATGATTTGGAGTATTCTTAACGTAAATATATTTGTTTACACTCATTAATTTTCAAACCATTTAACAAAATATTATTTGGTCAAATCTCGCATGTCATTGTTTGGGTGCTTGTTTTAGTCTGTAAAGTGACTTAACAAGTCGACACACCTTCTTTTCTTTTTCGGAAACTACGAACCCTTTAGGTTGTTCCATATAAATTTTTTCCTCTAAAGCTCCATTTAAGAAGGTTGTCATTACATCCATTTGATAGATTTCAAGGCCATACACGGCGGTTAACGCTATTAACACCCGAGTAAATGTAATCCTCATTACCGACGAGTATGTATCAAAATAATCAATACCTTCTCGTTGTCTAAATTATTTGACAACTAATCTTACCTTATATTTGTCAATAGTACCATCAACTTTCATTTCCCTTTTTGAAAATCCACTTAGAACGCAAATGTTTATTTCCTGGAGTAAGATCAACCAATTCCCAAGTATGATTACTTAATATGGATTCTATCTCACTATTAGCTGCCTCTTTTTAATATTGTGCTTCCGAGGAAGACAATATTTCTTTAAACGTTTGACGCTCTTTTTTCAACAAGAATGTCAGAAAATCTGGTCCAAAAGAAGTAGTTATCCTTTGATGTTTACTACATCTTGAATTTTCCTAATTCAACGTACTTTCCTTTGCTTCTTCCCGAGTTCGCTTAGATATTTCACTAGACGATTCACATTCCTTTTTTATACGGATACATATTCTCAAAACATTCAGCATTATCTGATTTGATTACCGTATTAATATAAATGTCGGAATTTTCTGATTTATGAATCAGAAAACGATATGCCTTACTATTTGTTGCATATCTTATGAAAACGGAATCAATGGTTCTCGATCCGATTTTTATTATTTTTGGTTTAAGAACTTGCACTTTACCCAAATATACCCTACACTTGGAAATATTTCAAGTTGGGTTTTCTTCCTTTCCATTTTTCATATGGAATGGATTGTGTCTTGCTATGGGGAACGCGAATGAATATTCAGTTAGCTGTAAGCATAGCTTCCCCCCACAAGTTTTGGGTAAATCAGAACTTATCAACTAGGCATTCATCGTCTCCTTTGACGTTCTATTCTTTCTTTCCGTAATTTCATTAGATTGCGGTGACTAAGGGGTTGTCGTTTGATGAATAATACCATATTCCAAACATATTTCTTCAAAAAGAGATTCACATTCATCGCCCCTGTTACTTTGTAGAGCCCACCACATGGATTCTTGTTTGTATCATGACAGAGCCAGAATTAATAAATGGTGAAGCTTTTAGTCTTCAAACCGAGTAATATCTGATCCAACTAGATTTAGTAAACGGTGAAGTTTTTAATCTTCAAACCGAGTAATATATGATACAACCAAATTTAATAAACGATGAAGTATTTAATCTTCAAACCGAATAATAAATAGGGGTAAAAATCACTAAAATTGTAATCTCCAAAACGAGTAGAAAGTCATTTAGACTTTAATCTCCGACAAATGGGTAGAAAGTCACGAAGATTTTAATCTCAATGAACGAGTAGAAAATAAATAGATTTTAATCTCGAAACAGGAATAGAAAATCACAAAGATTTTAGTCTCCATAACGGGAGTAGAAAATCACTAAAATTCAACTTTCGTCTTATCAATAGCATTGATTTGATCACTTTTACATTATCAAAGTCAAAGCCAAAAGCCACTGCCGCAGCCTTTCTTCAATCATGGAATTATAGATCAGATTCAATCCGCCTGATCTTTTATAGCTGTGGCCTATTACTTGCTTTCAACAAACTTGAGAACTCCAATAAGAACTCTATGAAACTTATTGTAAATGGCCAACAGTTTTCAGATTGGCCTTAATCGACATATATCATGTACAAATTAGAGCGAACATGTCGTTGAGGCATAAAATTTATTTAAAGTGCGCCTGGTGCTCGCGCTTGGCGTAGTCTCGTGAACCGCAACAACGCACACTGGCCACCACTGTGATTCATAATTCTCCTTGGTGTAGCCGTGTGTTTTTACTTCACAGAGCACCGCATTAGGTGTTGCTACTTCATGTAGCGATCTACTGGATTTGGAACCAATCGACATCGAGATCCAACTTACACTAGCTAATGTCGCAAGCGCAATTTCTGTTCCTTTTCTTTTTCTTTTAGAGCAAATGTATCCTTTCTTTAATTCTCAAAATTTATAGACAAAGGAAGGGTGATATGGAGAGGTGCAATCCAAAAGGTGCCTCTTCCATTTTTCATTCATACCTGTTTACCCGAAAAATCGGATAGAGTTGAATTTGTATGTAATTCTAAGGGTATGTGGTATAACTTGACACAAATTGTAAAAAGAAATAGAAATATCCAATCTTGACTATAAAGAATGAAAGATAAATACAATTGAAAGGAGAAAAATGAATGAATAAAATAAGACGAAGTAATTGAGCTCAAAAGGTTAATCTTTCAATATGAGAAAATAGTTTTCTTGTTACCATGTGAATGTTTTTTTTTATAGAAACAACAATCATCCCTTTTATAGTGAAGGGATTCTACTTTAGGTATAATAAAAAATACATAGTGGGGAGCCCATGATGAATTAGCTTTTCCCTAATTCCTGTCAGGATTCTCTCCCCTAGTGCGGTTGCAACGGCTCGATATTGACTCGAGCTCGGTGTTGACTCGAGCTCTCGATCTTGACTCAAGAGAGATTCTGACTCGAATTCCGGTATCGATTCGGGGTTGGTGCCGGTCGGCCTATGAATCTTAAGCTCGATAATTTCACTTCGCCTCATAGCTCGATTTGGATTCGAGCTCGATAATGATATCGAGCTAGAAATTGATCGATCCTAAAACTCGAAGCTTGATGACCTGACTTCGGACCTGGACATGATATTACGAAGACGCTCTTCGATCAAAGTATTACCATCTCGACCAGTTCGTACGATGAACTAATCGGTTTTGGCCGTATACAGATAGTCCCCTCGTTTCTCGGGAAGGATATAACGAGAAACGACATGATTTTCCAACGGTACGATTAGATATATAGTGACATTTGCATCGAGTCCGATCGTGACATATGTGATAGTTGTCCCATCGATTCAGTTTACCGAGGTATTTAATATGTGTCAGATGATGGTCGGCCATTACCGATATTGAACCGCCACTGTTNTGTACAAATTAGAGCGAACATGTCGTTGAGGCATAAAATTTATTTAAAGTGCGCCTGGTGCTCGCGCTTGGCGTAGTCTCGTGAACCGCAACAACGCACACTGGCCACCACTGTGATTCATAATTCTCCTTGGTGTAGCCGTGTGTTTTTACTTCACAGAGCACCGCATTAGGTGTTGCTACTTCATGTAGCGATCTACTGGATTTGGAACCAATCGACATCGAGATCCAACTTACACTAGCTAATGTCGCAAGCGCAATTTCTGTTCCTTTTCTTTTTCTTTTAGAGCAAATGTATCCTTTCTTTAATTCTCAAAATTTATAGACAAAGGAAGGGTGATATGGAGAGGTGCAATCCAAAAGGTGCCTCTTCCATTTTTCATTCATACCTGTTTACCCAAAAAATCGGATAGAGTTGAATTTGTATGTAATTCTAAGGGTATGTGGTATAACTTGACACAAATTGTAAGNCGACATGATTTTCCAACGGTACGATTAGATATATAGTGACATTTGCATCGAGTCCGATCGTGACATATGTGATAGTTGTCCCATCGATTCAGTTTACCGAGGTATTTAATATGTGTCAGATGATGGTCGGCCATTACCGATATTGAACCGCCACTGTTCAGACTATAAGTAGTCCGCTCCTTTATTGAATCAAACTTTACTTTTTGCTCTAATTAGACCTCTAAATCTTCTCACTCTTTTCGTATCCTTTTCGCCGCCTGTAGAGCCATCTTCATCAGTGTTGTAACCACCATCTTTTTATCTCCATTTTCTCCTTTTTACTTATACAAATGGCGAAAACCTCAATGACTTTACCACAGAAGGAGAAAGCTTCTTGCTCCTCTTCCCGGCCGTCCGGCGGTAAGGCGCCGGCGGAGCCGCTTCCCCACGAGTATGTTCCCTGCTCGTGTACTCTAAAGTCCGATTTCAAAGTCAAAAACCCTTCATCGATCCCGGGCCGATGTGAGCATGCGTCGATGTACATGTGCTCGATAACAAAGGGCCACCTCGAGATCGTAAGGAGGGACTGCAACTGGGGTCCCGAGGTCGTGTAGCAAATTCCTTCTCACGAAGAGATCATCACCGCTCATGTGGAGGGGTTCTTAAGTGTTTATACTTACCCCTTCACATTGTGTCCCCTCGACCCAGTGATTATTGATCTTTGTAAAAGCTATCAGGTCACTCTTGGCCAAATTCACCCCTCTCTATGGCGCATAGTAATCATACTGCGCTTCTTCTCTAGCAAGGCCGAGGGGCTAGAGTTTACTCTAAATCACCTTATGTGGTTGTATCGGCCTCGAATCTATCGAGGAATAATCAGGCTCCAACGCCAGGCAACGAAGGCCTTGATCTCGAGCATCGACAAAGACAAGGATCGGGGTTGGATGAGCCGTTTTGTACGGGTGAGGACCCATGACATTATTCCGGAAGAGAAGATGTCATTCCTTGAGAAGTGGAACTTTCACCGTAAGTGATCTTTTAAACTTTATTCTTCGTACCTTCTTCGACTTCGCCTGATACCCCTTTCGATATGCAGCTATGTCTTGGATGCCTCAAGCGGTGCCCGACCTCGAGGATTGGGTTCGGAAGTTAGCCTCGACTTCCACTTATGCCGAACGCGCATGGCGTGATTTGGCAAAAGGCAGATGGGAGGCCAAGAATCATGGTAAGGGCCTCCTATTTCACATTTTTGAAACACTCTTTACACTTCTTTCGTCACTAACTTTCTTTTATGCAGGTCTGACCAAGGATGCCATTTTGAGGCCTTCAAGTGGCGAGGAAGGAACCAAGTCCCCGGTTCCGAAACCGGGTGAAGATAAGAAGAGGAAAACTGCCTCGCAGTCCGAGGACCCCAAGCCCAAGCCTCGAAGGGTGAGGAGAAAAGTAATCGCCCTTACGATGGACTCGGTCCAAAGACTGAGAGACGAAGAAGAGGAAAATGCCTCGGCACTGACAGTCCGACCTAGAAAAGCCGTCGAGGTTTCCAAACCTTCTGAGCCGATGACGGCTGCTAAAATCAAGCCTCGTGTCGAGGAGGCTTCCAAAAAGAAATCGGGTGAGGGTCCCGAATTACCAGAGGTCGAGATCGTTTCTTGGCCATCTACGACCACACCAGACGGGGCCAGTTCTGAGACCCCGAAGATCGATCAGAGCATCCCGAGCAACTTGCTCGAGACCATGACAGCAGGCCACTTGCCTTCTCTTGCGACTTTTTATGAGGAGGCGTTAAGGGAAGCTTGAGAGTTGAAGACCCCAGATATAGGCGGAGGCTCTAGTGTAGGGGATCCTTTCGGGATTGCTTTACTGGAGTCAATGATGCCTCTGATATTAGTGATTCTTCTATTCTTCTAGCAGAGGCCCAACGTCTCATATCTCGGGTAATAATCTGTTTACTGCACTTTGTTTCTTTAGTCTCTTCTAAATTTGACTTGTGTTTTCCCTTTTTGTGTAGGCCCTTGCCAAGTTTCGAGCTGATCTCAGCCAGTGTGAGATCGAGCTCCAAAAGGCCTCGGAGGAAAGGAATGCTCTGAAGCTTCTTTGCAGCCAAAAGGACGAGACTATAAAGGATCTTTAGACGGATTTGGCCAAGGCTCGTGAGGAAGAGGCCGAGCTAGATAAACAGGTGAGCATCCTTTTGATAGAGTACGGACTCGACCCAACTGTGGAAGTTAACACTTCGTTATCTCAGCTACAACAAAAAGTTGAAAAGATCGGGTTACTTCGGGGAGAAGTCGATCAGGTTAAGGCCGAGTGTGGTCGGTGGAAGGAGACTATGGACCGCCTGGCTGCAGAAAAAGAAGCTACCTTGGCCAAACTATTATCGGCCGAGGTCCAACTTCGGGGCGTCAAACAGAAAAGTTCAGCCCAAGCCAAGAGGATCGAGGAGCTCGAAACCGGGCTTGCTAAGGCCAAGGCAGAGATTGAGATGACAAAAGTCATGACGGACAAGTCCATTGCTATGTACCAGGCCAATGCTGAGGCTGCTCAAATGCAGCTAAGGGAAGCTTCTGACTGAGAGCAATGGAATATAGACTCGGTAAAGTGCCAATCCCGGAGGGAGACCCTCGAGGAAATCCATACTCGAGGTTTTGACCTCTTAGAGGAGATAGCCCGAGACAAGGTTCTTAAGGCTGAAGCCAGGCCGTTTACCTCCTTCGATGACGAAGATGATGATGAAGAAGGCAGTCGAGGCGGATATGATGAGGGGCCTGAAGGAGGAGTTGCTCCCAAAGAAGAGGTCAAAAATCGTCCGTAGTTAAGAATTAGTTTCCTTTTTTTCATGGCCTTGATCGGTCTCTTGTACATAACCCTTTTTATCAATATATAATAGAAAAATGTTTTTTGAATGCCTTCTCAGTTTTAAGCTCAAAATGTGTTTTTTGCCTTGTGAAAATTTTGTTGTTGCAGCCTCTGTAATCGAGCGAATACTAGTTCGAACTTAGAACAAAACCCTTAGGTATTTTAGACACGCAAGGGTGAGTCCCCGAGTTCAATAATATGTTCGAGATTTTGGATAGCTTGATCGACGCCATGACCGCACTATTTTTATAACTAAGTTCAAGTATGTTTTGAACGTAGGATAGAATAAACCCTTAGTTTTTTATCAAATAATGGGTAATTTTCGAATCTTGTAGTAACATACCCATATTGGTCCTTAGGCTTAATAGTTGAGCGAGTGATTGCTCGAACTCAAACTCGAAGTATTGTAGCCCATAGGCTTTTATGGTCGAGTGAGTGATTGCTCGAACTCGAAGTAAGATAGCCCTTAGGCTTAATAGTCGAGTGAGTGATTGCTCGAACTCAAACTCAAAGTATTATAGCCCGTAGGGTTTTATGGTCGAGTGAGTGATTGCTCGAAATCGAAGTAAGATAGCCCTTAGGCTTAATAGTTGAGTGAGTGATTGCTCGAACTCAAACTCGAAGTATTGTAGCCCGTAGGCTTTTATGGTCGAGTGAGTGATTACTCGAACTCAAAAATAAGATAGCCCTTAGGCTCAATAGTCGAGTGAGTGATTGCTCGAACTCGAAGTAAGATATCCCGTAGGCTTAATAGTTGAGCGAGTGAGTGCTTGAACTCAAGCTTGAAGTATTGTAGCTCGTACGCTTTATGATCGGGTGAGTGATTGCTCAAACTCGAAGTAAGATAGCCCTTAGGCTTAATAGTCGAGTGAGTGATTGCTCGCACTCAAACTCGAAGTATTGTAGCCTGTAGGCTTTATGGTCGAGTGATTGATTTCTCGAACTCGAAGTAAGATAGCCCTTAGGCTCAATAGTCGAGTGAGTGATCGCTCGAACTCAAACTCGAAGTATTGTAGCCCGTAGGCTTTTATGATCGAGTGAGTGATTACTCGAACTCGAAGTAAGATAGCCCTTAAGTTCAATAGTCGAGTGAGTGATTGCTCGAACTCGAAGTAAGATAGCCCTTAAGCTTAATAGTCGAGTGAAGGATTGCTCGAACTCGAAGTAAGATGGCCCTTAGGCTCAATAGTCTAGTGAGTGATTGCTCGAACTTGAAGTATTGTAGCCCGTAGGCTTTATGGTCGAGTGAGTGATTGCTCGAACTCGAAGTAAGAGAGCCCTTAGGCTTAGTAGTCGGGTGAGTGATTGCTCAAACTCGAACTTGAAGTATTGTAGCCCGTAGGCTTTATGGTGTAAAATTTTCAAAACTCCTTCGGTAGTGGTCGGCCCTTAACCCTGTTTGAATCATGAAGCAGAACAAAACTTTCAAAATATAAGTTATCAGTAAAGAGGTCATTATACATGTGTTCGTATTTTGTGCCAGGGCTCGAGCAAAACTATGCGGGCATGGTTCGTTTTGACCATTTGGCCCTTACACTTTTCCCTATCAAGACCCTGTTTGACATGACTTTGGTATGAAATAACTTTCTTGTACTGAACTCGATTTATTCGATGGTAACACCCCCCAGTATTCGAGGTTGATTGTAAAGAAGCCTTGGATACTATTGAATTGTCCTCAGGTAGCACATAGTTGTTGTCTCGTTAAAAACCTTGCCGGAAAAACCCGGTTGGGATAAAAACCAATCTAAAGGAAAAAGAGTACAACACGTACTTTAAAACCTGAGGTCTCAATGTCTTTGATCAATCTCCTGCAATGAGTTAGCGTCGAATATATATATATATATAGATGAAAGAAGGGATAAAATCATACCTTAACAATAATATCGTTTGAGAAGTGATATGTTCCAGTTGTTTGATAATGGTTCACCATCCATCGTTCCGAGTTTATAAGACCCTCCTCCGACTATAGCGGTTACCATATGTTTGTGCAATTAAACTTAAAATTCTGACGGTCACCAAAATTCTTTTGCGTTGTGGGTGAAAGTTTTGGTGATCATCAGGATTCCTGTTGCTTCAAAATTCTGACCAGTGTGCTTTACAATTCTGATGCACCTAATTCCCCATAACTTTTTTTAACATAATCATATAAAAAATGATTTAAAAAAGATCTATCCAGTATCATTCCCTGTTA
This sequence comes from Nicotiana otophora, assembly GCA_000715115.1. Lineage (NCBI taxonomy): Eukaryota > Viridiplantae > Streptophyta > Magnoliopsida > Solanales > Solanaceae > Nicotiana > Nicotiana otophora. The sequence goes on along the minus strand of AWOL01S0046956.1, from coordinate 676 downwards.
AAGATCTGAATCAGCTAAGGCCCATTTCCCATTTAAAGCTCTAAGCCGGCCGCCCAACAACCCATTAGCCTTATCTTGGCCAACATGAGGTTTTTGTATAGAAATAGTATCAGGTAGCCACTTTTAGGACCCTTATTTATAATTTAATTAATTTTTAAAACTCATTTAAAATTTACCCAAATTTGGCAAAACTTTATACCTCTTCTCCTCCTTGTTCTTTTGACGAATATTTTAAGGCATAAATACATAATATTTGAACTGTCAAAACCAATTTGAAGGCTTATAGAAATTGAAGGAGAAATGATTCTCTCTCGGCTCAATTTAGCCTAAAAGTGCGCCAACCATGGGAAGGAGAGCCCGTGTACCATCTCAGAAGGCGTTAATGGCAATGTCGGCTTTGTCACAAGCCAAATTCCAAACAGGAATAAATGCTAATACTAGCTCGACGCAGGGTAAATCCAATTCCTCTGGTGTTAACTCACCCAATCAAATAGTAACTAATGAAACAGTGTTGAATAATGCTAATGGAGAGAAATCGAAGCTAAAGCAAGCGATGAATTTGTGGAATAAAGCAATTCAGAACCCTAGAAGTGAAGGGAATGTCAATTCTCTAAGCAACGGAAGGAAATCATGGGCGGGTGAAGTGGATGGGGAACTAGGGCAACAGGGGAAGAAA